>CATIWO010663263.1:0-11106 GCA_949673435.1 Macaranga tanarius
AAAATAAAGAATAAAATAATTTTTTAGTGAATAAAAATTTAATTTGACTAAAATCATGAAAAAAAAATAAATTCAGCCACTATAATTTATAAACTAAAAATAAATTTAATTTTTCTATTTTAGTTTGATAAATAAAAAAAAAATACTTTTTTTTTATTTCTGATAATTTTCTAAAAAAATATTAGAATAAAAAAGAAAATAAAGTTTAATATAAAAGATGGACATTTAAGTCAATTTACTACTTAAAATAGGACATATAACCACTTTAACTTGTAAAACCTACTAGAGATACCATTTTAGAAATTTTTAGTAGGTTTAGACACCTAATTGTAGAAAAAATAAAATTGTTCAAACAACAAAATAGAAAAAGCAAAAAAGTTTAGACACTATATGTGTATTTATCCCTTCTATTAATCTTGTAGGACCCACCTTATTTTTAACCCGGAAATATACCATTTTACCCAAGTCTTAACCAACCCCCTTCTCATGTAATTAGAGTATTGTGATTCTGTAACTGATTCTTAATGAAATAAGAGCTCTCATTTCTTATTATAATATCAAAGCTTTTTCTCTCCAATATCTTTTTTTTCATTGTCTTAAGAAACAAACAATTCTTCTTTTGATTTTCTCTTATTTTCTTTGATTACTTTAAACCTTATACTGAAACAATTTTAGTAAGTGATCAGTTGATAATGGTGAGAGTTGAATAAGATCCTTCAAGTCCGTTTTACCTTCATCCAAATGAAAACCCCTCTCTTGTTCTTGTTACGAATTCTCTTACTGGTATGAATTATCATACTTAGTCTAGAGCTATGAGAATGGCACTCCATTCAAAAAACAATTGAAATTTGTTGATGGACCAATTCCAGTTTCGGCAAAAGATGATGCAGTCTTTACAACTAGGAAAAGATGCAATACCATGGTAACTTCATAGATTTTCAGAGTTGTGTCTCCCTTAATCGCACAGAGCATAACATGGCTTGATAATGCTGCGGATGTATAGAATGATCTCAAAGAGAGATTTTCTCAAGGTGATGCTTATCGTATAGCAGATTTACAATCTGAAATCTATAATTTTCATAAAAATTCCTTGAACGTTATTGATTATTTTATACAACTAAAAATACTTTGGGATGAATTGGTGAATTTAAGGGTAATAGTTAATTGTAGTTGTGAATCTAGATGCAATTGTGGTGCTTTACAGAGAGTTAGACCCTATCAATCTAATGATCATGTAATTAGGTTCTTGAAGGGATTGAATGACAATTTTACAACTGTAAGATCATAAATCATGCTAATTGATCCTTTGCTTAGCATTAACAAAGTTTTTTCAATGGTACTTTAACATGAAAAGTAGTTGGGTTCTGTTGCTATCAATAATAGTCCTGAATTAAGCTTCTTCAATACTAGAGCTACAATGATAAAAAATCAACAACATGATTCTAATGTTTTTTTATCGAGAAGTAATAAAGGAAATTTTGCTCAACTAAAATTTAATATTGGAACTAGTAAGCAAGGTATATATTCATATGGTGGTATGACAGGGCATACTATTGATAAGTGCTACAAGAAACATGGATACCCTTCAGGTTGTGTACCTAAATTAAAGAAACTTGTAGGAAGATATGCTAATTAAGTGGAAGGTATCAACTTTACTCAAGACAATAACAATGTTATGGGAGACAATTCTAAAGCACAAAACCCTGTAGTGGCAGCTCCTTTAAATAATCATTTTGCATAATTATTTCCATTCACTAAGGAACAATGCAGGAAGCTGTTAGCCCTCATTCAAAATATTGTAAGTAGTTCTAGTAATGCTTTTGTCAACACTACCTCCAGTCTGCGGTTGAATCAAAATGATGAAACATATAACTCTGGTAATTTTCACTATATTTCTTATTGCAACTCCATACATTTGACATATGCATCAAAAGATCAAAATAAACATGATTGGATTATTGATAGTGGAGCTACTAACCATATTACAAATTCATTAGAGTTTTTTATAAATTACAAAAAAGTTCATAATGTATCAGTGCATCTTCCAAATGGCTCTCTCATCCTTATAACCATTATAGGCATAGTACAACTCACTGATTCACTTGTTTTAGACAATGTTCTTTTTATTCCCATTTTCAATTTCAATTTCCATTCTGCCAGTAAAGTTACTGATTCACTTAATCATTGTATTATCCTTTATAATAACTATTTATTCATTCAGGTAATCAAACAATGGAGGATGATTCGATCAGTTAAGAAAATAATTTAATCATATCATATGGTTCAAAAGAATTCAAGCAAGTCTATTTGTAACTCGATTACTCATTTCAATAATGTTCATTCAGACATTTGGCATTTCAGGTTAGGCCACTTGTCACAATTAAGATTACAAATTTTAGAAAAACTAAATTTAGATATTAAATGTTTAGATTTACATAAAACTTATGATTTTTGTCACTTTGCAAAACAAAGAAAATTGGCTTTTACTTTAATCCATTTTACTACTGATGCTTGTTTTGATCTCATACATGTTGATATATGGAGGCCAGCTAGCACTAAATCCAAGTATATATGCAACCTCCTCCAGGCCTACCTAATGTCAAACCCAATTAAGTCTACAAGATGATTAAGTCTTTATATGGACTTAAACAAGCCATTCATTATGGACATTCTCAAGGGTTTATCTCTTCTGCTTTGATCCTTCACTTTTAACTAAAACCACATTAGATGCCTTCGTAGCTCTCTTAATCTATGTGTATTATGTTATTATGGCAAGTACCTCAAAATATGATATTATTACTTGATGGGTTCCCGAACTTTCTTAGCTCCAGCTTGGCCAAAATTGACCTGTCAAAAGGGAGAAGGTGAGCTAGAGGGCTTGGATGGCCCAAAGCCCCTCAGACGCTCAAGTCAGATAGTGTCCCTTTGATCAACGGGAATAGAGAGATGAATGGTTTTTGGAGAAAATAGAGAACTAGAGCAAGAAGAGAAGAAGAGGAAGGAGAAGAAGAATTAAACCTAGTGGTTAGTGAGTGGAGGCTTTATGGTAGTAGGTGATTGGCTCTTTGACTCTATCAACATAGTGACCGAATAGGTGTAATCGAGTAGCTTTTTTAGAGAAGGTGATGTGTTAGGTGCCACAGTGACTGATAGGCAGCACATTTAATATTTATCAGCGGGGAAGGAGTGTCTATTTCCTCTTTGGTCAGTGGGTTATCAGGATTCTCTTATCATCAAAAGGAATGCTTCCTAGTCATATGGCTCTTATGGGTTATATTAAATGATTAGCGTGGTTGCTCCTTATCTATATGGCCCTTGAGGGTCTTATCATATGTCTCATTTGAGGAGAGTGTCAATGACTCAGTGAATAAGAGGGATCCACTCTCCACGTGTCCAGCTCTCATTGGAGGCATATTTTTTGTGTATTATCACTTCTGTTAAATCATTCTTATATGATTCATTTAAAATTAAAGACATAGGGCTTTTTAAGTACTTCTTAGGATTGGAAGTTGCTCGTTCTAAAGCTGGTATTAATTTGAATTAATGAAAATATAAATTTGATTTTCTCACTGATTATAGCTTCCTTGCTTCTAAACCAGTAGCTATTCCAATGGTCACTTCCTCTCATCTTTCGCAGCATACTAGTGAACCATTACCATATTCTCTCTCTTATCGAAAACTAGTGGGCAAACATCTTTATCGATGTACCACTTATCTAGATATTTCCTATAATGTTCAGCAACTTTCTCAATATCTTGATAAGCCAACTACAGTTCATCTTCAAACAACACATCGAGTTCTTAGATACTCGAAAGCTTCTCCAGACAAAGGACTATTTTTCTCAGCTAAATCAGACTTACAGTTGAAAAGTTTTTCAAACTTTGACTAGGTCTCCTGTCTAGATAGTCGAAGACTAATTTTTGGCTACTGTGTTTTTCTAGGGAATGCTTTAATTTCTTAAAAATCTAAGAAACAGTCTACCATTTCCAAATCATCTTTAAAAGCTGAATATAGGGCCTTGGCTTTTCTCACTTACAAATTACAATGGCTTTTCTACTTACTTACAGATCTCTATGTACCTCATCCATCTCCTGCTCTCATTTTTTGTGACAATCAGTTTGAAATTCAACTTGCTCATAACCCTATTTATCATGAGCGTTCCAAGTATATTGAAATTAATTACCACTTGATCGGGGAGAAAATTCATCAGGGATGTATTACTTTACTTCCAGTCTCTTCACAAAATCAACTGGCAAACTGTTTTACAAAGGCTCTTCCTCAAGATTCTATTTTCAAGTTGGGACTCTAAGATTTTTACATTCCAGCTTGAGGGGGGTAATAATGCATTTATACTTTCATATAGAAGCCATTCATAACAAGATGACAGTAGATAGCAACAATCAACAATGGTTTAACAGTCATAAGGTGTATTAGTTATAAGCATAGGCCTGCACACATGTGATGTTCCCTAGCTATAGAGCTATTTTTTTCGTTTAAAGTAGATATAACTAACTATCAATTTGTACAGCTCAACATTCAAAAATGCAGGAAGCATGAGCTATATCCTTGATATATGTAATCAGAGTACTGTGATGGAATAAGAGCTCTCATTTCTTATTATCAACTACTACTGGAAGGAAGTTGCAAAGTAAAATAAAAGGCCATTCATAAGATGTTAATCGTGAACCTTTTCTTGCAAAAAAAAAAAAAAAAGAAAAGCAAGAACTTTAAGCACCGTAGGAAATTCCTAAATACAAATCAAAATAGAACACAACAATAATACTGTCAACACCAAGGCCTTGAAGTTAATAAATGCTTCATTAGAAACTTTATTTTACCTTACCACTTGATGTGGATGAGGCAGCTTTGACGTTTTTAAAATATCATGATGCGCAATGTTGCTTTCAAGGGTCATAACTTTTACTACAGGTGGAACTGCGGGGCCCATAATATATCAAATCGAAGCTGACTCAGAGCTCTATATGAGGTTTATTAGGCTAGTCCACCAAAATCCATCGTTTAGGCCTTCGTTTTTACCTTTGAACTTTATATTCTTATTTATTTTTATTTTTGGGCCTTTTCTTGGGCTTTTCTTTTATTTTTTTATTAGGGTTTTGAGAATATTATTTATAGGGTTTGTTTGATGTTGTTGGGAGTTTTTCAAATGATTTAATAATTAATTCCTAATTTTTCCAATATCGGCATTCGTAGGAATCAACGATTTTGATGCCTAATTCCTGGTAATCTTAGGATTCAACAAGTTTTGGAGGATAATAAACTGGAAATCGTGCACGATTCAATAGTCCTTGATATATATTTGTGTTTAATTACCTTCCGCTATGTCAGTTTGGTATCAGAGCCGAACTTGATCCTCGTTGATAATAGTGGGACGAAAAAACCAGAGACAACAGCGCGTGGAGGACGTCTATGAGCATGATGATGACGCTTAATTAGAGCACCGGATTGGCCAGATCGTGGACCAATGAATGGAGCAGATGATGGAACAGTTGACGGCAAGGATGGCTGCCATGCTTGAGAATCAAAACAGGCAGGGCGGATGAAATCCGAATAGACTAGGGGACTGGATGGGAGATGTAGATGAAGGTGGTGATGATAATTTTTATGAGGGCTTTCTGCAAGAGCGGGTCAGACGATAAAGGGCTCCAACGGAAGATGATAGGAGGTGATGAGAGACTGGTATGCGGACTGAAATACCAGAATTCCATGGCTGTTTGTAAGCTGACGAATTTCTTGATTGGTTGGCTACTGTTGAGGAGATCCTAGAGTTTAAGGGGGTACCAGAAGATAAAAAGTTACCTTTGATGGCTACTAGGCTATGAGGACGAGCTACGATATGGTGGCAACAATCAAAACTGATGTGCACCAGGTTGGGTAAACCGAAGATCGCATCTTGGGAGAAGATGAAGAAGCACCTGTGAGCAACCTTCCTCCCCTATAACTATCAACGCATTCTGTATCAAAGGCTGCAAAATTTGAAGCAAGGTACAAGATCAGTTGATGATTATACAACTGAATTTTACCAATTAATGGCCAGAAATGAAATTCAAGAGACGAAGGAACAGTTGGTGGCGTGATACATTGGTGGGATGAGGGTTCAACTACAGGATACCTTGAATTTATTTGATCCTGTGTCTGTGTCAGAAGCGCACCAGCAGGCCTTGATGGTGGAGAAGCAGACGCAATGAACCAGTGGTGGCTTTAGCACAGGCGGCAGTATTACTACTGGTGGTGACAGTAAGGCTGTTGGCAATCGGTTCGGCAATGGGAATTTTGGGAAGGGTGCTAGCAGCAATACGATGAAGTGCTTTGCTTGTGGAGAACCTGGTCATAGGCAATCTAAATGTAAAAAGACTAGTAAGAGGGCATTATTTACTGACACTGATGATGGTGAGGATACTGATGCCGCAATTAAAGAGCAACCAGCTTTTGATGAAGAGCAGTCTGATGAGGAAAAAGTTATTATGGGCGATGTAGGGACTGCCCTGGTTGTTCGAAGATTGTGTTTGACACCTAAGGCAGTGACAGAAGATGACTGGCTCAGAGGCAATATTTTCTAATCTACATATACTATATTGGGCAAGGTGTGTCGTTTTGTAATTGATGCGGGAAGCTGCGAAAATATCATTTCAGAAGAGGCGGTGCAAAAATTGAATATCAGTACTGATAAGCATCCTAAACCTTATAAGCTTGCTTGGCTCAAAAAAGGTGGTGAGGTAACAGTCTCTAAACGCGCCCTTGTGTCCTTTTCTATTGGTGCTAAGTACAAGGATGAGGTATGGTGTGATATGGTTGTTATGGATGCATGCCATTTGTTGCTGGGGAGACCGTGGCAGTATGACAGGAAGGTCATGCATGATGGGCGTTCTAATACCTACAGGTTTGTGGTTGATGGGGTTAAGGTTGTTTTGCTGCCTACCAAACCAGCAGAAAAATCCTTAGTTACAGGGACTAGCACAAATTTGTTGTCCTTAGCTCAGTGCGAGGATGAATTACAAGAGTCTGAAATAGTCTTTGTGTTTATTGGGAAAGAGATTATGGATTCTGTTGTAGTACCTGAAGCAGTGGTTCCTCTCTTGGCAGAATTTGATAGTGTGTTTCCAGATGACCTGCTTGAAGGTTTGCCACCATTATGAGATGTTCAACATCACATCGATTTGGTTCCAAGAGCAGCTTTACCTAACAGACCCCATTATAGGATGAGTCCTAGAGAACATGAGGAGTTGTGCAGACAGGTGGAGGAATTACTGGCCAAGGGGCACATCCGAGAGAGTATGATCCCATGTGCAGTACCAGCTTTACTGGCGCCCAAGAAAGATGGTTTGTGGAGTATGTGTGTAGATAGCCGAGCCATCAATAAGATTACAGTCAGGTACATATTTCCTATTCCTCATTTGGATGATTCACTATATCAGCTTAGTGGGGCTAGTGTGTTTACTAAGCTTGATTTAAAGAGTGGGTACTACCAGATTAGAGTTAGGCTTGGAAATGAATGGAAAACAGCTTTCAAAACACGGGACGAGCTGTATGAGTGGTTGTTGATGCCCTTCGGGTTATCTAATGCCCTAAGCACATTCATGCGTATGATGAATCAGTTGTTACGGCCTTTTATTGGTAGATTTATGGTAGTATACTTTGATGACATTTTGATTTATAGTGCTACTCATGATGAGCATCTGCAACATGTTAAGGAAGTTTTATGTGTGTTGAGGAGAGAACAGTTCTATGCAGCCCAAAAGAAATGTGTGTTCATGACTCCAAAGGTGCTGTTTTTGGGATATGTTATTTCAGGGGATGGGTTGCAGGTGGATGAGGCTAAGGTTGAGGCAATGAGACACTGGCCACGACTATAAACAGTTACTGAAGTTTGAAGTTTCCATGGGCTTGCTTCCTTTTATAGGCGATTCATAGCTCATTTCAGTAGCATAATGGCACCGATCACGGATTGCATGAAGGGAAATAAACTGACATGGACTGATGACGCAGAGGCATCATTCTAATTAATAAAGGAATGCCTAACCACGATACCCATTTTAGTGTTGCCTAACTTTGCGCAACAATTTAAGCTACACACTGATGCTTCGAAAGTTGAGGTTGGGGCAGTCCTGAGCCAAAATAATAAACCTGTTGCTTATTTCAGTGAGAAGTTATCAGGTTCCAAAATCATATACAACACATATGATGTTGAGTTTTATGCTGTTGTACAGGCTGTGAAATATTGGCTGCATTATTTGTTTCACAGGGAGTTTATTCTGTTTACAGATCATGATTCATTGCGGCATTTGTATCGATAGGATAAGATATCCCCTAGGCATGCGAGGTGGGTTGCATATCTAGAGAAGTTCACTTATGTAGTGAAGCATAAGGCGGGAATCACCAATCGTGTGGCAGATTCGTTGAGCCGCAGGAGTAGTTTGCTGGTTACTATGTGTGTTGAGGTACCTGGTTTTGATTCCTTTCGTGATTTGGTCAGTGCTGATTCCTACTTTTCCAGGATTATTCAAGATATGCAGGATGGACAGAAATCAGATTTCTTGTTGCATGATGGATTGTTGTTTTAGGGCAATCAGCTTTGTGTTCCAGAATGTAGTTTACGGTTGCAAATTATTCGACTACTTCATGGTGAAGGTCATGTGGGCAGAGATCGAACATTGCAGTTAGTGCAATCCTCTTATTTCTGGCTTGGTTTACGCAAGGAAGTGGAAAGATATGTGCAGAGATGCAGGATTTGCCAAGTGTCCAAGGAGGCTGCCACAAACGCGGGATTATATATGCCTTTACCTGTTCCTTCACAGCCTCAGCATGGACTTTGTGTTGGGGCTGCCTCGCACACAAAGAGGTAATGATTCTATTTATGTTGTGGTAGATCACTTTTCTAAGATGGTGCACTTTATTGCTTGTAAGAAAACTACTGATGCTGTGAATGTGGCGCAATTATTTTTTCGTAAGATATACCGTTTGCATGGATTGCCTGTTTCCATTGTTTCTGATCGGGATACTAGGTTTCTTAGCCATTTCTGGTGCAGCTTATGGAAGATTGTTAATACACAACTTAATTTTCGTAGTGCCTACCATCCACAAATAGATGGACAAACTGAAGTTGTTAACATGTCTCTTGGCAATCTGTTGAGGTGTTTGGTAGGTGAACATGTCAAGAGTTGGGACCAGAAATTATGTTAGGCCGAATTTGCACATAACCATGCTGTGAACCGCAGTTCTGGGTTTAGTCCATTTCAAGTTGTGTATTCAGCACAGCCTCAGGGTCCTTTAGATTTGATTGCATTACCAAGTCAGTCTAAGGTTCATGGAAAGGCGTCTGATTTTGTCATTGGGTTACAGGCTATTCATAAGTCAGTGGCTGAAAAACTTTCTCAGTCCAATGCTAAGTATAAGCAGGATGCGGATCAGAAATGACGACATGTCGAGTTTGAAGTGGGTGATTTTATGTGGGCAGTTCTTACTAAGGACCGTTTTCCAGTGGGGGAATATAATAAATTGTTAGCTAAGAAGATTGGGCCAGTAGAGATTGTAGAAAAGATCAATCCCAATGCTTATCGTCTTCGTTTGCCTAGTCATGTGCGTACTGCTAATGTTTTTAATGTGAAACATTTGATTCCTTTATGTGGGGACTCTTTTAATGATGAGGCGGCTTTGAATTCGAGGTCGGATTTTTCCTTCCCTGTGAAGAATGATGTGGATGAGGCGGCTTTGATGTTTTTGGAATGTTATGATGCGCAACGTTGCTTCTAAGAGTCATAACTTTTGCTACAGGTGGAATCACGAGGCCCATAATATATCAAATCGAAGCTGACTCAGAGCTCTATATGGGGTTCTCCCAATTAGTATATTAAAGGTCGTTTTGACCTCCAAAATCCATCGTTTAGGCCTTCATTTTTGCCTTTGAACTGTATGTTCTTTTTTATTTTTATTTTTGGGCCTTTTTGTTGGGCTTTTCTTTTATTTTTTTATTATGGTTTTGTGAACATTATTTATAGGGTTTGTTTGATATTGTTGGTAGTTTTTTGGATGATTTAATAATTAATTCTCAATTTTTCCAATATCAGTATTCTTAGGAATCAACGATTTGATGCCTAATTCCTAGTAATCTTAGGATTCAACAGGTTTTGGAAGATCATAAGCTGGAAATCATGCGTGATTCAATAGTCTTTGATAGTTATCTGTTACTATCAACCTTCCGCTACGTCAAAGTGCTGCCTTTACCGAGTGGAAATGCTGCCTTTGCCGAGTGGAATTGCTGCTGCTACCGACTCGTCAAAGTGCCAGCCTTGCCGACTCAAGGTGTAATTGTTGCCGACTCAAAGTGGCTCATTGTCAACTTGTCAATGTTTGCCGAGAAACCAATTCTTTGCTGATTCAACCTTGCCTCTTTGCCGAGTCGTACCTGCCTGAAGCCTTGCCGACTAAATTAATGCTTGCCCACTCAATGCCACAATCTTGCCGACTCGTGAAGCCAAAAGTGGGACAGCAATTGAATGTTGCCGACTCGGCAAATCCTTGCCGAGTCACAACTGGGAATGAAGATTTCGAGTCAAGCATGACTCGGCATGGTGTTGACAATTCGGCACTACACCTTTTCAATGCACCTTTTCTGTATATTTACTTGTTTGAAGAGGCACGAAGATGGGATGTTTTGAACACCTATAAATACATGAGTCTGGATTTGTTTTGATATAGAGAAAAAAAATCACTTAGTTTATACATAAACATTATTAGAAAATATTAGTAGTTATTTTATTAAGGACAACCCGAAGACAATAGACAACCCGAAGATAAAAAGAAGACTAGCCGAGAATTCAAAGAAGGCATATTTAGACATCAAGCGAATCCTAGAAGAAATAGTGAGGGGTTTATTCAATCAATCTCTCTCTTGTTTCGATATATATTTATGTGATGTTATAAATTCTTCTCTGTTTTTCTTTGATCATTAACATGTATATTGGCTAAGTCTTTTGTATGTAGAACTTCAATGATAAATTAATATAAGAACTACATTTTCTTTATTTCTTATTATTATTCGGTTGATTTAATTTTAATTATGTTTTGCATTGTGTTATATATATTTGATCA
>CATIWO010663314.1:0-10715 GCA_949673435.1 Macaranga tanarius
AAATATTCATCATGAGTAAACAAAAAAAATTACCTTTAAAATCTTTAAAATAAAGGGAAAAACATATAACACATATCACTAGGGGTGTGCAAGGTCGATTTCGGTTAAAAACTGAATCGAACTGGTAAAAATGGACTAACCGAATATTGAATCTCCTGAAAATTTATAGCCGAACCGACATAGACTAAAAATTGAGCTGAACCAAACATACTCGGTCCGGTTAGTTTTTCGGTTAATTATTTTTATTTTTTATTTTATAATTTTTTGAAGTGTATTCTTTAATTATATAACTAAAAAAATATTTTTTATTTATAATTTTAATATTTATGTATAATTTTTTCTAATTAATATATTTTATTTAATATTATATATATATATATATATCGGTCGGTTCAGTTTTTTCAAACTTAAAACCAAAACCGAACTGACTAATTGACTTTTTTGGAATAAAAAACTAAAACCAAACCGAATCTATATATAACCGAATCGAACCAATCAATTAGATTCAGCTATATATAACTGAACCGAACCAATCAGTTAGATTTGATACCGTTAATCAGTTTTTGATTTTTTCGGCACACCGACATATGGCTGCCTAGAGAACGACTGTTGGGTTTTGTACAATTGCAAATAAAAAATTGCCTTGAATTAAACAAGAAATGCTAAGCTTTTTGGGTTTTGTACAATTACAACCGTTGGTTTTTGTATTTTGAACTTAACAAAATACACATACTGGGTCAGGGACAGAACACACTCATTTACAAATAATTTTGTAAATGCATGCTAACCTATATAATTCAAACACATACACACTCCACAACCAATGTGGGATCCCGAGAGATCAGCCCACTTTCCGGTTCCTGTGAAAAGCTTCTATTTTTCAAAATAATTTTTTTATACTTTCAATATTTTATATGTTTAAAAAATTAATCAATGAAAAATATTTTCTAATTAATAGAAATTGAGATATCTTTTTAAGAAAATAAAATAAATAATATGTTAATATATTAATAACTTTATATTAATATGTATTTTTATATATTATTTAATTTTGATAAAGTAATATGAATTGTCCAATATTGATTAAGGGATTGATTAAAAAAAATTACATTTTTATATATTAATTTAATTTTGAATAATAAACCCGTACTACTTTAAAATTTATTATTAATTTAATTTTGAATAATAAATTATAAAGAATGTGATTATTTTCATCTTAAAAATTTAAATACAGTTTTCTTTTTTAAATATAATCAATGAATTTGATTTTTTTTTCTTGAAAATTATATTAATAGTATAATTTTTATGTTTTAAAGATTTATTACTTTTTTTTTGTGGCTACATTTTTCTATTTGTTAAAAACTTATGCACGTATAATTTCTTCATTTGATTTAGCGAAAAATAAAGTTTATTAAAATTTTTATAACAGATTAGTAAACAAGAAAATTATAATTATATTGTTTGAATTTAATATTTATAAGAGAAATTAAAATTTAATAATAGTAAATTTAATAATAATATTTATAATTTTTGTATCAAACAATAAAATATAAATTAAATTATATGCATAATTGATAAAATATATACATTTATGTTAAGTAGGTGCTTAATGCTACTAAATTTTTTTTTTTTTTGAATGACTTAATGCTACTAAAATAAAAATATATTTATAAAATTAAAAATAAAAATGGCCAACTTAAAGTTTTTAGAAATATTTTTACCAAAAAAATGATTTAATATTTTTTTTTATTTGAACCATTAGTATTCAGAGCCCATTGAACTTTGACTAATCCAATTCGACCTGAATAGAATCATAAGAGCGGTAAAGATCTCCCAATAACTATTTAACGTGACTGCGCCTTAACATGATCCTTAAAAGTGCATGAGCCAAAGCGTACTAATTAAAAGTGTACTAATCAGGTGGCAAGATTGTTTTCAGTTAAACTAAAATCTCGATTTTGAGTTATAGTGAATGCAATCACATTAAATATTTATTGGAAGATATTTATCGTTCTTTTAGTCATACCCAAATTAAACTGGATTAGTTAGATGTGAATGAATTTTAGATATCAATAGTTCAAATAAAAAAATAAAAGACATTATAAGATGTAATTTTTTAATTCTACTACTTTTAATTTATGAAATTATTTTCACTTGATTTAATACAGGAGAACTGCTTGTTGTACTGCAGTCCATCAACTATTAACAAAAAGAAAAATAATAAGCGTAAAAAAAAAAAAAAAAACAAAAGTACAGGGTAAATATGAAATTTTGAAAAAATAATTTCCGCCAATCAGTGCTTTCACCTCCTGTAAAACCAAGCCAGGTGGCATTTCCGTTACCAAAAAAACAACCAACAAAAAGACAAAAACATATACCTTCCCATTTCCCATTTATATAATCTATCTTCTCCTTGTTCTGTAACGCCAGACTCCACTACTGCCAGATACTGAATTAAGTGGCAAAATACCAACCAACCAAAGAAATGGCGACGGCAGAGGTGGAGAAGAAGCACGGAAACAGCGGCGGAACAGTGTCTCCAATAGTAGAAGTGAATCCGTCGCCGAAAAATGGACTGACTTCAAAGCTTATTGACTGGTTAGAAAAACTGATAGTGAAATTGATGTATGATACTTCTCAGCCACTTCACTATCTCTCCGGTAACTTTGCTCCTGTTGATGAAACTCCTCCTGTCACTGACCTTCCTGTTAAAGGTTACCTTCCTGTGAGTTTATCATTTCTTTTTTTTTTCTTTTTTAAAATAAATTTATATATATTTGATGATATATAGTTGTTTAATTTTGCGTTTGTTGTTTTTTTTTTTTTTTTTGAAAGGAATGTTTGAATGGTGAGTTTGTGAGGGTAGGACCAAATCCCAAGTTTTCTCCTGTGGCTGGATACCACTGGTATGTTTTTCTTTTCTTTTCTTTTTTTACAATTAATTAATGGTGTTGTTTGGAGGAGTAAATTAATTTATGTGCAAGGCTTTTTTTTTTCTTTTGCAAAAATTATGTCACTGGGATGATTCTTAAAGTGTTTGGAAAGTTTAAGAATGAAAGAATATAATTGGGTTGAATTTTTTTAGTTAATTCTAATGATATTTGGAATGTTGTAGCTGAACATTTAGAAAGAAATGAAAACATGCAGTAAAATATAATGATTTCGCAAGAATTCAATTGAAATGTATTAATTTTTGCATATGATTCGTTTGAACCAACGTTTATAGCTTCTTTTTGTATTTTTATTTTTAAGTTTGAGAGTTCACTAAATGGAATCCAATTGAATTATTTTTATTTTTAAGCTCATCTCTTGTTGTTGGAACTTAAAAGAAAATTTGAGTGAAGTTACCTTCTTTTGTCACTAATTCCTCTGTTCTTTTTTATGTTCTTGCAGGTTTGATGGAGATGGGTATGTGAACTTCGAATATTTTGATCATACTTTTCCTTTTCTTTTACAGTTATAACAAAATGTGCCATTTTCTTTTTTTTGTATGCCTTAATCTTTGTGTTGTTTAATTGTCTTCCTTACCTTTGTCATGCACTTTCAATCAACTTATTGATTTTCCTACTGCAAAATGAACTTTTATATGCTATATTTTCATAGAAATTAACTGTTGTTTCAGCTAATCATTAAAATCTTCATTTATGACTGTCAATTAGTATATGTTTTCTCTTATATTATATGTGGTATGTTACAGTTTTCTACTATTTACTTTTGATGTTTTGACTTTGGTGTTTGTTAGTTGCTTTGATTCATGAGGAGCATTCTTGTTGACATATAAAATGGGGAGTTCATTTTTTTTTTTTTTATTGTGCATTGAATAATTTGCAGGATGATTCATGGTATGCACATAAAAAATGGAAAGGCAACGTATGTTCGTCGCTATGTGAGGACATCACGTCTTAAACAAGAAGAGTATTTTGGAGGGTCCAAATTTATGAGGGTACAAAACTTTTACTCTCTCTATATGACATTTGCTTTTCTACAGCATTGCCTTCTTTTTCAAATGTGAGAAATTGATTAATGTTTGGTTGATAAACTCTCTTGAAACAGCTCTAGTACTTCATTTCCAATTTATGGCATGATCTATTGTTATTATCCAGTTCTCGAATTCTAATGTCAGCTAATGAACTTGCTTTTTTATTGTTAATTTGTTACTAGTGACTAAAAAGTTTATGTAATGACTTACAATTGCTTAACAGAAAGCTGCATTCCTACTGGGATTGATCTTTAACATTAGATTATATAATTTTTTTTTCTTTCATTTGTAAGACCTATGATTGTATTTAAGTTGACAGCAATGAATATGTGCCATTGAAAATGTCATATGATATAATGACGTGCAAAACAAATAATTCTTTTTGAATAGCTTGTTGTTACTTTCAATTTCAATGTCTCTAGTCTCTATCATGCCTCTTGGGTTTTATTTGCCAATTAAAAAGTTGCCCTGCAAATGTTTCATTGGAGATAACTTTTTCTTTAAATTTCATTTGCAGATAGGAGATCTTAAGGGGCTGTTTGGATTACTCATGGTTAACATGCAAATATTGAGAGCAAAAATGAAAGTATTGGACATGTCCTATGGACATGGAACAGGTAAGTTTGCTGAGTATGCTGCTAGTTTAATACAAGAATTCATGTGGGATTATGTTGGCAAATTCTAAATTGCAGTTTCTAATGTATTATTTCACCAGAAATTAATGAATTACTTTGTCTATTTTCCTCTTTATGTAAGATGATGCCCGGTGCATTGGCAAGGACCTTGAAAGCAGTTGAACTTTTAAATACCATCCTCTATTTATATGCCTTCAAATTAGCTAGGCTTTTCTTTGAAATTTATTAAAAGTCAGAGCATTGTTTTCTTGAGGCCTAGGATGCTTTTAATAATTTTGAGCATCTTTGAGGGTGTTGACAGACAATAATTCTTTGTATCCCTCTTCCAGCTAATACAGCTCTCATTTATCACCATGGAAAGCTCTTAGCACTTTCAGAGGCAGATAAACCCTGTAAGCTTATCTTCTCTCTTTATTTGTATTTAGAACAAAGAATAAAGCATTTCCTGCAAGCATTAAACTGTTTGGTGTTTTGGGTATCGTAGTGAATAAAACTTGTCCACTTTGGCCATTTTATCCTGCAGATGTGGTTAAGGTTATGGAAGATGGAGATCTACAAACTGTTGGCTTGTTGGACTATGACAAGAGACTTAAACATTCATTCACTGCTCATCCCAAGGTTGATCCATTCACTGGTAATATCGATCCTCAGGAGTGGCGCTTAATCTACTAGTTTGTAAAGTGAACCATTTAACATGTGAATGCCTTGGCCGCAGGAGAGATGTTTACATTTGGTTATGCACATGAACCCCCATACATTACATACAGAGTTATTTCAAAGGACGGCATCATGCATGACCCTGTTCCAATAACAATATCAGATCCCATCATGATGCACGACTTTGCTATTACTGAAAATTATGCCATTTTTATGGATCTGCCTTTGTACTTCAGGCCAAAGGTATGGTAGTTTGTGAGTTTGTTCAGTATCTGTATAGTACAGATATATGACCTTTGAATTATATGCATGTGTTGAAATTTTATGATGAAAGCAGAACTTTTTATTTAATTATAATAGATTGATTGGTTATTTGTGGCTATAGTTTTAAGTTTTAAAATTCTTATCCATCCTTTTGAATCAAGCCCTGTTTGCTTATTAAGAAAAAGGATTACTAATTGCTTAGTTTTTGTTTTTGTTATTTTTTTGTCGTTAAAAGAATTTAACCTTCTGCTTCTTAATTTCCATAGAGACAGTTCTTCCTTAAATCTGATGCATATTTTCAACAAAAAATATGCAGAGTAAACGAATTGTAGTAAATTGTTTAAAGAAAGTTTCTTTTCATTCTTTCATTTTCCCTCAACGTTTTCTTAAAAAAAAATTCTTGACAAAAAATAGAGCCTTATATGTTTTGAATTTAAATTCATAACATGACTGTGAGGCCTTTTTTTTTTTTTTTTTTTTTTGAAACTCATGACTGTGAGGCCTTAAATCAATGAATATTTATTGATTATGCCGCCTATGTGGAAATTGTCTATAGATGATCACCTTGATGTGCTGCAACATTTTTCAGGAAATGGTGAAAGAAAAGAAACTAATTTTCACATTTGATCCAACAAAAAAAGCTCGTTTTGGTGTTCTTCCACGTTATGCAAAGGATGACCGTGAAATCAGATGGTTTGAGCTTCCAAATTGCTTCATATTTCACAATGGTAAGGCCACCTACTTTACTGCATCCATTTTGAAAGCCTGTTCCTTCAAACTTGATGTCAGGTTACTAATAAGCTTTAATACTTGGGCTACTAATATGGGCATGCTTGGCAATCATGTCAAATACTTTTTGGTTTTTATGCTCAATTCTGGTTGCACTGGCCAGAAAATTGGTTTTTTGTGCAAATAGGTTGGATCAAGACCCATAATCTTATTTGCTTGCAATATTTAAGCAAATCTCATCTCAACCAGCTCAGGTGTCAACAGCTCATTTAACTTTTGTATATATGAAAATGTTCTCAAATTCGGATTTTAAAGGTTTCTGAGTTTGGCAGTTCATGCATCTTCTTTTTTGAACTACACTTCATGTATAATTTTGCTGAATACAATTATTGCATATCCAATCAGTAGATACAAATAATTATTTACAATGGGGTGACGTACTTACTAGAGATTGCAATTAGCCTTTGTTTTCATTTAGATTCATCATAATTTTATAAAATTTAGTGAGTTCACATTTGCAGTCTTATAGTCTGGTTAGGTTTAAGATTACACTGGATTGTCTTCGCTCTGTATAGCTGTTTTAAGCTCAAAAGAATTGGCAACTCTTTTGGCATCGTTGTCCATTTTTTCTGGTATGGTGCATAATCCATCCTCATCTGGAACTTGCTTGGAGTTTGTTTATATTGCCCTTTTCTTATCGGAACTAAAATATGTAGTGATCGATCCAATTCAGATGTGTCTACTCTAACTTAATTATTGACTTCTTACTAGCTAATGCTTGGGAGGAGGGGGATGAAGTTGTTCTGATCACATGCCGCCTTGAAAATCCAGACTTAGACATGGTCGGTGGAGCTGTCGAAGGAAAACTCGAGAACTTCAAAAATGAACTGTAAGAGTACTATGAAACATTTTCATACAAAATACGTAATAGCTTTCCATGTGCATTTCTGACTGTTCTTATTCTAAGCAGGTATGAGATGAGGTTCAACATGAAAACTGGAGTGGCTTCACAAAAGCAACTGTCAGCTTCTGCTGTTGATTTTCCCAGAGTTAATGAAAGCTACACTGGCAGGTATTCATCTACTTTAGCCAGACTGGTCATATACTTATTTCTAAGAAGACAAATATTGAATGTGAAATGACAGTATTATTCATAGTCCAATATCATATTGCTTTTTGTTTTTGTTTGTGGTGTTGTCTAAATTGTGTCTTTTTTCCAGAATATGTATTTATTGATTATTCTCTGTGAATTTAGGAAACAAAGGTTTGTCTATGGAACCATTCTGGATAGCATTGCAAAGGTCACTGGGATTATAAAATTTGATCTACATGCTGAACCCCAAGCAGAGAAAACAAAACTTGAAGTTGGAGGAAATGTTAAAGGGATCTTTGATCTGGGGCCTGGCAGATTTGGTTCAGAGGCTATATTTGTTCCTCGAGAGCATGGCACCAGTTCTGAGGAAGATGATGGCTACTTGATATTCTTTGTGCACGATGAAAATACTGGGTAATCTTTCGTTTCCTGACAGCACTTTTTTTTTAGTATATCACCATCTGTGAACATTAGAAAACTACTAGTAAATTAGCAAGTTCTTGCATTAAATTTCTTTTGCCAATCCTAGGATAAATCTAACAAGTGAAATTATGAATACCACGACTTGTTTTATATCCCCAATGATGAAGATTTAGTCTCTATGCTTGCTCCTAAATTTGAAGGATGGGTGGTTTGAGGACTTGGTTTTACTTCTATCTAGTTGTAAGGACACACACAAACTGAAATTATCTTTTTGTTTTCAAATTGCAGAAAATCATCAGTGAATGTGATTGATGCAAAAACAATGTCTGCCGATCCTGTTGCAGTTGTTGAATTACCCCATAGGGTTCCATATGGGTTCCATGCCTTCTTCGTAACAGAGGTACGTTTAACTTGAATTCTACATCTGCTTTTGTTCCATTCATTGAATCATTTTTCTTGCCTTAGATGTGTCTTTGAGACAGAAGAAAGAATTTTAAGAAACTTGGCAATGACAAAGAATTTAAAGGATTTTAACGAAAACCAAAGTAGGAATTAACTGGATGTTTACTACCAAAACAGTTGCTTATTTGTGATTTATAAGATGAAGGCACTGAAACCTTAGAACTCTAAAAGATATGACCAGCCGACCACATGGCCCTAGGTTAAGATAAGATTATGTACGAATACATGGAATTAAGAGTTGAAAGTTGATACTAAGCAAAAGCATGAAGTTAGCATAGCAGATTGGGGTTAATGCAAGCTCGTGTATCATGAATACAATTACTTGAAGCTAGATATAGCACCAGAACGGGATAAACAATGATATATATGATTCCTGTAACAAAGACCAGATGCTCTTTTGGATATCTTATGATCTGATAGGGGATGGCATCAATTGGATTTGTACACGACAGGAGTATCAGTGTTGCCAGCATTTATGACCTTCCTTAGCAACATCACCTGAATTTTGCATTAAGATTTAAATGGCAGTATCAACTGAGATTGCCAGGGCAAATTCAGCTTTTTTTTTTTTTTTTACCACCCACTAGTTTCCTTTGTAATGATCAATTGTCTGTTTACATTTTGTTTTCCTAAAACTGCCTGTTTAACTAAAAGGTCCTGGAATTCTGAACAGGAACAACTTCAGGAACAGTCAACAGTGTAATTGTTTCAGACCAGAAAGCATGTGATTATAAGCAGGATTGAGGTCAAACAGAGAACAATGAGGAAAAGTCGGGTCCATTTATAGAGTATATGCATGTTACTTCACCTGTGTATGCTAATGCTACATATGCACAATATTCTGATTAAACAAAAACTTCTACTGTAATGTGCAACTTTACTAGCGTTCAATACCATAGCTACTTTAAATTGAAGTTGGGGTCAAATTAAGCATCCAGACTTGTGGATTGTGACCACAAACGTATCTTCAAATTGTTAAATAGCTAATGAAAAAAAGAATTGCAAATTCTCCCCCACAGATAAAATTTTAATTCAATAAATTTCTAATAAATGTTACTAATTTTTTTTTTTTTTTTAAAAAAAAGTAAAGAAAGGAATATCCCTCGGAATTTCGCCAACTTCGACCTGGTACATGAAACCCTAATAAGAGAAGAGATGGTTCCTCAACCTCTCTGCATCCATTAATGCAGAAAGGGAGCATCCATTTTTGTAACAACACCACCACCAACAACAGCAGCAGCAGCAGCAACAATAATAATAATAATAACAACAATAACAATGATTATTAGGGTTTCATGTACATTTTCAGATTACTAAATTTCTCGTCACCGGGATATCAAACTTCAATCTTTCCTTTAAAAAAAAAAAAAAGAAGTTGGCACCAGAAATTTTAAATAAAAGAAGCCTAAAAAATTGATAAAAATGAGCACAGAAGAGTATGAAGAAACAGAGAGGTCGAGAGGTAGAAAAGAGCACAGAAGAACAGCGGAGAGCGAAATATGACATCGGCGGCGTTTTGCTTTAGAGGGAGAAAGGGTTTATATAAGGGTAACGTTAAGGCCCAGGATGATTGTAAAAGTGTAGGTTTGGTATCTGTACTCTTGAAAACTTACATTTTATTACTTTAAGTTTAATTTGTTATTTTCTTTGGTAAATTGTGTTTTTTTCCCCTTTAAAATGATTGATTGAGAAAAAACAATATTTTTTTATTATTTAATCTATAATTTACCAAAAATAAATGATGAATTCAACATAATTCATTGAATAGAATTTGAATGTTTCAATTTTATTTTATTTTACAATTAAACTTCATGAATTTGATATGAAAACTAAATAAAAAAGCATGAGTATATCTACAAAATTAAATTTAAAAAAACTTTAAAAAATCTAAATTTTTAAAATTTATTAATTTTAAGAAAATCTATGAACTTGCAAATCTTTATCTAAAATGTAAGACCCTGTTTTTTTCTCTCTGTATATTATTCTTTTTTGTCAAAACTTGTACCCAAGTCATCAGTTATTTTGCTACTCCTAACGAAACAGTCAACAGTTGTGCTTTTTGCTACTCACATATAGGCATGGACAGAAATATCTATGTATCGGTGGATATATCATATATCCACGGGTCTTGATATAAAAACAATAAGCTATATTTTTTTAACAATATTTTGCATGAAATATCGCGATATCGGAAAATATCCAAGATATTTAAGGAAATGTTTCCGTATCAAAAAAATTCAAAACGAAAACAACGATATATCCAATATATCATCGAAATATTTGAAATATCCATGGATGTATCGATTTTATATAAAGTGAAAAAATTGGTAATCTCATAATTCACATAAATAAAAAATTTACAAAAACTTAGTAAATCAATTGTTTATTTTTTATGATAATTTTTATACTATATATCTTTAATAATAAAATATACAAAATAAAGGATTTTGTTACTTCTACAATAATTTAAGTC
>CATIWO010663330.1:0-13046 GCA_949673435.1 Macaranga tanarius
GTGTGGGCTAAGCATATCACTAAAACATTAAAAACAGTACCATATATGTCAATTTGATTGTAGTTTGTTAGGGAAAAAAATAAAAAGAAAATAGTGCTCAATCTCAAGTCTTAATCACTTAACAATTATACATATATAAATCAAAATTTATTGTAATGCTATAATCATTCTCGAGTCTTCACGTTACAAGGATAACCTTTAAGAATTTTATAAATATATATAGGTGGTCACTGGTTGGGGTTGTGGGACTAGTGATAAATGATGCTGATGCTGCTTTAAATGGGCTTTTGAAGAGTGGGCTACTTAAATTTAGACATTGAAGTGGCAAGTAATATCTAATTAGTGGGTATTTGAACAGAGTTCAAAAGCCTGTGGAAATAAAATAATGGGTGAATAATAGGCTTGCTATTCAATGGATCCATGAACCATATAATCAAATATACATTGGGCTTTGGTCAGTAATCGTATGTGAATGACCAAAGCCATGGGCATGTTTGATAGACTTAATTATTCTCAATTACTATTAATTAACCAAAGATTATTGCCTGTACTTAGGGGTGTGCAAAAGTCGGTTTGGTGTAAAAAATTCCTAAAACTGAATTGAGCCAAACTTTTTCGGTTTAGTTCGATTATTTTTTCTTTTTTATTTTCTTCACTTTTTATTTTTAAAGTTATTTTATTTATGTAATTTTACAATATTTTTATAAGATATAAGATATATAAATGTTAATTTTTTATATTTATTTTATTTTTTAATTTTTTAAAAAAATCAAATGAACCGATTCTCTAAAATATATTTAAATACGTTTTATTAGAATTTTTTTGGTAGTAAATAATTTTATTAAGAGTTTTATATATTTAAAAACTAAAATTATTAATAAAATTTAAAATATTAGTACTAAACCAATCAAACCGACCTATAAATATATATAAAATTTTAAATATACAAAAAATTCGATTCGGTTCGGTTTAATATATTTTTACTCTGAAAATCGAACCGAACTTATTTCGGTTCGATTTAATTTAAACCGAATTAATATTTTATTTCTGAAAATTGAACCGAACTTATTTTTTGGTTAGTTGAATTATATATCTTCCATCCTTAGTCATTTGGGGTACTCCTTTTCCTTCATAGAAGAGTAATATTTATGACTAAAAGTGGTCTCCTAATTAGAAACTCCTTTGATGATAGTGGTTGAAGGGAATATATGATGTCCCTATAACTGTTCCTTTTGATATTATAAGGAGTCTGTATGTCTGCTGTTTATGGTGTTTTAATGAATTTCTCTTTGAATTCGATAGAAAAAAAAATGAAAAAGAAAAAGGGAAATTACAGATTTAGCTAATGGAATTAGACAATCTAAACATTATATTGTCTCCAAGTTTTTTCACAAAGATGGGCTTAAAGGATACCCCACTCACTCAATCCTCAATTGGCAACCTCTTCTTATCTTTTCTTCGACACGTAATTATTATCACAGGAGCATATGAGGGCACAGGCTTATCCACTTTCTTTTACACGCATGTCAACATGTTAGATCAATCAATAATTTCTCAATCACTTTCACTATCAATTCACAGATGGTCTGCTCGCACATGGCAAATCTTACTCCGTTAGGAGTACAAGTCTTACGGTATTACATAACCTTTTTTATTCTCATCAAGTACATAGGGGACGTGCTTTTAAGTGCAAATAAAGGTTTCCTCCTGTGTATGCACAACATATTTCATTCACTCCAAAAAATTTTTTTTCCTATCTCTTATTTGAAAAGAAAGGATTAAAAAATAGGTGTAGGACGGATGATTTACCATTCTGTCATAAGGTCAAAGTCAAGGCATTGATATATGTTAAGGGTTCAATCTCTCACTTCTTCTTTGATCTCCCAAAACAGTTCTTTATAAGGTCTAAAGTTTAAATAAAAAAAAAAAGATTAAAAATTAGGAAGACATTATTCAAAACTAAAATTAGGAGACGATGGTTAATATCTCTTGGATTAAGTGTCAACAAATTTAAATTTTTTTAATGAAGTTCTGACTTGATTTGAATTAATTTTTGCCTTTATAACTATGAGATGCAGATAAATATACCAAGAAAATTAGGAAAAAAAATTGTCCTCCATCCACTAAACCTTTCACCATAATTGCAATTAATACAAGTGAAAATTAAAACTCACTGTATTTAGTATTTACTACTATACAGTTATAATTAATTTTTTTAAAATTATTAAAAATTAACAATTATTGATAGATTTTATCACGATTTGAATCTCTTCATATTAATTATTAAAAGTTTATAAATGAACAAAATTTATTAACTTCCATTCAACCCAAATAATCAAACAAATTCATTTCTAATTAAATCACACAACTGTGGATCATCTATTATATATTAAATTTATTTTGTTTTTATATCTTAATACATCTATCATCAAATTAAGTCTATTTAGATTTTAAGAGACCGCGGGACAACCATTAAATCCAAGATTTCAAAAAACTGTTCACTATAGGATTAGAATTTGATAAGATTGCTTACATATGGACTGCAACTAGACAGGTCTATCAAATTTTTCCAAACAAAAGAGAGAGATAGAGAAGTAATTTTGGTTGGAAGATTTATGGAGAATCAGAAAAAATACCCACAACCACAAAATTCACGTATGAGTTCTTCCTTACCGTTTTCAAGGCCACATTAGTCCTATGATTCAATTATCAAAACGCCTAGTCTTTAAGGGGCTCAAAGTCACACTCATCATCTTCTCCAAGCATCAACTGTATCCGTCGCCGTCTCTCTCAGTCAATGTAGAAACCATTTATATTGATGTTGATGAAAGCTCCAACAACTTCGCAGAGCGCTTCCAAGTTACAGTGTCAAAAAAGTTGCCAGAAGTCATTGCAAAACATAAAAATGATGAGCTTCCTATAGGTTGCATCGTCTATGATTCAGTCATACCTTGGGTTCTAGACATAACAAGACAGTTTGGCATTGCAGGAGCTTCGTTCTTTACAGAGTCATGCTCGGTTAGTGCCATCTATTTTAATGTGCACGAAGGGAAGCTCAATGTTCCGGTAGAGAAGCCGATGCAGATGAGATTGCATGCGCTTTCATTGACAAATTTGAAAAATTGCGATAGTGGTATTTTTGTAATTTCGGACAACTTTTAGAATTTCGGATTTTTGTGAATTTAGAGTCCAATTTTATTAGAAACGGGCCAAGGATCAAAAGTCACGAGTTAGGTGACTTTTCGGCTAAATTCCGTCGTTTAGGTCACAAAAAATACGTTTTTGTGTTTTTTCGGATTTTTTTAATTTCCTATTTCTATTAGGATTCTGTTTAGGGTTTTCTATTTGAGGGTTTTTTATTTTTTTGGAATACAGTTTTTGATGTTTTAATTGATTTCTTGATTATTCCAAAATTCTATAAATTTTAACTGGTATTAGTGCGCGAATCAACAGTTGATAATATTTACCTTATTAGACTTCCGCTTCGTCAGAAGCAACCTCTGTCATTGCCAGGGCTGTGTGCACTACGCATTTGTGAACTTCTTTCATGCGTTTACAGGATCTGTTATCCATCGATTACGAGATTATTGGCCAATCAGTTCTCTAAATATAAAGAAGCTGATTGGATCTTTTTCAACAGTTTCAATGTCCTAGAGAAAGAGGTATAACTAATTCTCTAGTCTAAGGGATATTTCAATCATTTCTGTATCTGGTAACTGAAAGTTCTGTTGATTTCTATCAGGCAATTACCTGGCTGACAAGCTCAAGGGCTATCAAGCTGATAAGTCCTGCCATTCCATCAGTTTACTTGGACAAGCAGATAGAAAACAACAAAGATTATGGCCTCAGCATTTTTAAACACAATGTTTATGACCGCATGGAGTGGCTAGACTCGAAGGAAACCAAATCAGTAGTCTATGTCTCGTTCGGAAGCATTGCTACACTAGGGGAAGAGCAAGTCTCAGAACTTGCTTAGGGACTAAAGAGGAGCAACTACTATTTTCTATGGGTGGTAAGAGAAACAGAGAAGAAAAAAATCCCCAGTAACTTTGTGCACAACGTGACAGAAAATGGATTGATTGTGCCTTGGTGCCTTTGAGCTGGAGGTTCTTTCTCACAAGTCTGTTGGCTGCCTCATGACCCACTGCGGGTGGAACTCAACGCTAGAAGCAATCAGCTTGGGAGTGCCAATGATAGCAATGCCACAACAGGCGGATCAAACAACCAATGCAAAATTCATTGCAGACGTGTGGCAAGTAGGGCTTAGGGCAAAAGCTTGATATGAAAGGTGTAGTAACAGAACAGGAGATAGAGGTTTGCATAAAGGAAGTCATGGAAGGAGATATAGGAAACAAGATCAAAAGGAATTTGGAGAAATGGAAGAAATTAGCCAAGGAAGCAGTAGCTCAAGGTGGAAGCTCAGACAAAAACATTGATGAATTTATTGTAGAACTCAAATGCAAATCCATTTTGTAGTCACTTGTAACTTGGTAGAGAATGCTATGTAAAACAAAATTACAAAAAAAATTTAATGATAATGACAAATTCTTGGCGAAGTGCCATTAACATAGAAGTGCCAGCAGTGTCAAACTGTGCCAATCCATGAACAAATTCCAAGCTTTTCATTATTTGCAGGTGATTGTAATGACAAGAGCTTGATTAAAAAAAATGGTAATGCAGGAAATGAGATCAAATGAATTAGAATGAAAGGGAGAGGGAGAGTTTTGTATGGAAGCTGAGACCAAAAATTCAATAATTCGCTATGCATAAAGCTCATATAAGGCATCAAACACCTGTAACTATAAAATATATAACTAGAAAGCCTACACAAAAGGCTTCAGTATAATTTGGAGTGTGCATATACATTTCCTTCTTTTGCTCAATCAGAATGATAGGAATTGGGGAGAATCTAATATTGCTTCTATACGTATGAATGACTAGCTATGGAGGCCACTGTCCAAAAAGTTGACAGCTGGATCACTAATAAAGCATTCAGAGACTTATCTCGCCTCAAACAGCATATGATAAGCCAACTAAACTACTAATTAGCTAGATACTATCCAGACCATATAACAAACCAAAGTTATGTCAGTATGTGTGACTTCCCCTTATTCTGCTGTATTGGAATCTTCCATTCGACTACCTAACTTGACAATGTCTTCAACAAGAATCTTCCCATCTGTTCAATGAAATGTAAAAGTTGCATTGGTTAAGAAAAATGCAGTACTGAATTATTCACCAGCTTGACATATGAACAAAGAAAACTACTGAAGAGACTCTGCGGTGAAAGGATATTTCTTTCCAACTTTGCATTAAACAAGTTTTTCACCATTTGATAGCAACATGTTAAAGTTAGATTATCTGTTTCCTACATCCCATATTCCTGGTCCATGCAAAAAACTATTTCATTTGTTATTTTTAATAGATGAACATTATTCATATCATATGCAGTGGTAAAGAAAATTTCATGTATACAGGTGTAGAACTAAGACGTGCTATCTTTATATACACCAGTTAGTCAAATTTTTCAGAAGAGTCGTGTTAAGGACAATTAACATGCCATCCTGCTGGAAAAAGGACGAAATATAAAATTAAGGCAAAATTGCACTCATGCACAAATATAATCATTTGTGCTACATATTTTGAGAGACAGAGAGAGAGATAAAGAGGACTGGTTAGCTGACCTCTATCTTTGGAAAGATTGCTAATGAGTTCTTGAACACCTTCCTTGCCCAATGTATCCTTCAAGTACATAGCAGCAGATACCACCTCTTCAGGTGTAACTTTTCCATCATAATCCCTGCACACAAACGAATATAACAGAATATCACTTGAAAATTTTGAACCAAAATAAGCGACAAGCGCTACATAAACCATGGCATGTTTTCTAATTCCTAATAGGATAGATTTGCAAGTTGACTGATTGAATACAATTGAACATAAAAAAAAATGCACAAATTAAAATATTTTGATCAAAAAACTAATTCAGTATTTACCGTTCAGATACTCGAGTTCAAAGCAAATGCAGGACTGAAATTGCACTGATAAAATTCACCACCGCAAAATAGGCTTCAGAAACCTTTTCTATGTAAAACTTCTTGTGATAATTCCAAGGCCATCCTCATTCTATTCTATAATTATAAAATTTCTTTCGTACATAGTAATCATCAACAATAGATAGCCACTAAACTCAACAGATAGAAGCCCTGTGTTTACTTCCCTACTAGAAAGAACCACTTTAAATTTTACACTATAATGCACCTAATTTCAATTGATGGCTGACTATGGATATGCATGTAAGTCTCTAGATGTTTTATTAGAGCAGTGCATGAAAAAACTTCAAATTAAATTTTAGTGAGAAAGAAAAGACTAAAAACAAAAATATGATAAAAACTGATGCACCTGTCTAGTAGGCGCCAATGATCACCAATTTTGGCATCTACGTCATCAATTTCCTTCTCAAGATTTTGGAGCATGGCATCAACCTGGAAAACAATAAATGACACATAAACAGTCAAACTCAGGTAAGTGTTGGCATTTGAGAATAAGAGTAGAAATGGTAATGGCCTCAGTGCATCTTACCCTTTCTATTAGTGCCGAAGAAACTTCATCACGTTCTTCCACTTCAGAAGCACGATCATTTTCCTCTCTGGCAGCCATATATGCCCTAAAAGCCTCTTTTTCACCATCTGCACCCTCTTTTTCTACCATGCTATTGTAAAGTTCTATCTGAAAGATACTCTCTTTTAGAAATCTAGAATCTTTCAAAAAGCCCAAAGGAAAAACTACTACATAAAAATGAGATCAGTCAGCTTCCCAAGCAGACCGATAAATTAGGTACAAAAAGGAAATGTCATTCTCTACAATTAAAAAATCAACAAGACTGCACAGCATGGATAAATATGCATGGTCCAAAATACCTCCTTGTTGACAAGGCTTAAGAATTCTTCACGTTCTCTGCTCACTGACTGCAAGATTAACAAGTAGTAATTACTACAGGGAAGATTGCAACAGGATTTACAACATGCAAATGATGACCAAAACCTCTACTCTTTTATATTTCCCTGTTTTGAGATAAAGAACCTGTGACTAGAATATTCCCTTGGGCTCTGATACAGATAAACCATGAGACGTTTGGTTTACACCAGAATGAATCCCGGATAATTAGCAGGGATTGAAGGCCTTGACCAGCAAATTTTAGGAACACTGCAATGTGGCCAACAAACCACTACTATCCACCCGCAGGGCCCCCAACGTAAAAATAACAATGTCTTGATCACAAAGTAGAAAAAATATATTTTAAATCTCAGTACTTACAGATGCCGAAGCTAAAACTGCCAGTGCACGACTAAGTTCACAGAGATGCTCTTTTTTCTCCATCAGTCTTTCTCTGGCCAATTCTTGTGCTTCATGCGCTGTTAGTGTGGTCATCTCTTTCAGTGCCACATCCTCTTCACTAGATTTTTTCATCCTGGCAAGTTCTTCTTCCTCTTTCTCTTCCTCTTCCTACATATTATCAAAATTGGAAACCATATCTTAATCAATGCACTTGACTCTCCTTCAGAAAAAAGTGCAGTGAGTACCCTACACCTCAATCCAAATAGGTCTAGACATTATTCAATCCTGTTAAGATTTTAAAGGTAAATTTCATCCCCTTCTTAGCTTGCACAACATGAACAGTGTATGCATCAAAAAATCTACTCTCAAATTTAAAGGAGCTAAGGAGGTTTTTATCTTGTCAATAACATGAAACAAAATGTAAACAAATTTTCAACCTTGATGAGTTCTTCCTGCATCTCAAGGTACTCCAGCTTCCTCCTCCTTTCAGAAACAGAATCTTCTGAAGGCAAAGCTGTAACACCAACAGTATCCACAACCTCATCAGGCAAAGAAGAAAGCGTTGCACGAACAGCTTCCTCTGGTTTCAATTTTCCGGACACAGTAAAGGCCCTGCATATGGTTCATAGTGCAATTCAATATCAAAATATTCAGGTGAAGAAGTCCAAAATGAGGAGGGGGGGAAGTTAGAAAAAGGAGTAGAATCAAAGGGGGAGCTTCAGTTTACCTTGAAAGAATCAAAAGGGAAGATGGAACAGCGTGATTGAGAGAAAGATCCAGCCAATCACGAAGCTTCATATAAACATCAAGAAGTTGATAAATTAGTGTACAGAACCTCAACTTAAAATTCCCCTACCAGTATTAACTTAAGTGCTTTACCAAGATAAATAAGATTATGTACTTCTCTAAGAATGGCAAGTATTCAGTGATCTATGCAAATGACATCCATTTCTGAAAAGAATTCACAAATTTTTCCCACTACAGTCCATGCCTCACTCCATTTAGAGAAGATAGGTGCTTGGATGAATGGAATTATGCAGCAATGGAAGGAAGTTAATAGATCAACATAAACATGAGCAAACCCAGTTTTTAGATATGCTGCTTTGTGTAAGCAAATATGATATCATTGAACATTGACAATGAATAAGATTCCAGAACATTATGTCCAGGCACAATATATGCAGAAACAGCTGAATTCAAAAACCTGTTGTCGCATTTCTTCAACTGATAACAAACCAAGCATGCCTCGCTCTCTACAATCTTCACGAAGTTCAGCCTCTGATAGAGACTCCACACCCTCTGCTTGAATCAACCTATCATCATTCTTGATCCTACAAGCAAAAGAGCAACGTATAATATTTCATATAAAACTGTCAAAAGCAATAACTTGGATGAAGGAAAATCACAATTAACAGATTAAAATAATAATTGATACTTGGAAAATCACATGCACAAACAAAGTGAGAGAAGGAAGAAAAATAATAACATGGAGGATAAGGTGGCCCACATGAACAAAAGAAATGTTAAATAGTCAAACAACAGGGAAGGTGCATGCTCTTAGAGTTGAATTAGTTTAAGTGGAACCCACAATATCGCCTCCTCTCAATCTATCATGACTTTTGGACTCTCAGAAACCAAGTCACTTGTGTATAAACAAGAAACATACTATGGAAGTGGAACCACAGAAACAACCAAATATTTCTCCTCAAAGGCTCAAACCAATAAAAAAATTTATAAATTTTCATAAGCCACCAAGTTGCGCAGAAGTGGCTTAGAATAATTTCAAATTTACCCAGAGCCCACTTTTACATAGACATGTAGACAAATTAGAGCAATACTCTCCTCTCGTTCAAACTATAAAGGACACTCAAAACTATTACCACTTTTAAAATGAAAAGAAAATTCACCTTCTAAGTCTGTTACGGAGCATGTAACGCAAGTATGCATCTGTCCCAAAGGGACTAATTCCCATATACTTGCACATATTGACCAACCGAGGCCTGAAATATAAAAATTAAAAAGAAAATGAAAATACATAACAAACCAATGATATAGCTTTAAGAAAAACAGTCAAATGTCTTAAATACAGAAGCATTCCCAAGCAAACCAACCTACTAATATTGTCCAATGTTAGTTCGTCATTGAAAATCTTAGCAAAGCCCAAAATCTCCTCATTAGAAACACCCGCACCCCTTCTAACCTGCACAATGATTGCAGGTTGTCTTGGTGAAACTAAACATCAAAATTTTTTTTTTTTAAAAAAAACAGCTAATAAGTATGAAAGACATTGACTGCTGATCTTACCCTGTTCAAAAATTCATCAAGATCCTCAGCAGTTTTCTTAATTTCTCCACTCCGAGAGTGTTGAACCTCCTTTGCCATTTCTTTGACTGTATCTTGAAGAAACTTGGCATATTCTATTCTAGCATTCAGCCTCCTTTTTAGTGCTTCCTGCATATTGAACAATTAACAAGAACACAACAATCGGTTAACAGAATCAAAAAGAAAAACCAACCCAGATGCATGCAGATTTATTTTCAGAATGGGAACTAACAAGTAAGCCAAGCTGAGCAAGACTAGGCATGTTTCAGTTTGATAGGTATCTGTCGCACTTCAGCTTCCAAATATGAGCTTGCACTCAGCTTGGCACAAATTTATCAGCTAACAAGCCAAGCTTGAACTTGTTATGTTATGTTGCTCCTTAATTGTGGGAAAAACCACCCAAAATGCATATAATAGATATAAGTTCAAACACAAAATTGAACCATTATTAACAATGTTAATTAACTTAGACGCTTGAAACTCATTAAGAGAAATAACATAGACTTTCCCTCCAAGCAAAATTGTGTTTGTTCAAGAATGAAAATAATATAACCACTTAGAATCCATCTTAATCAAGACACATAATGAACCTGATAATGAAATTCAGGAGCTCCCTATTCCTGAAAAGGTGCAACAACTTCTTCAACTCATATTGTTTACCAAATAAGTAGACATCAGCTTGAGATTTTTTGTCAACCCAAGTTCCTCGCTATTGAGTTAACAAAGCACTCAATCTGACATTAGCACTAGTCTCCCAAATATTTATGCATATTTAAAACACAAGTCATAAGTCATTACTCATAAATCATAACTAGCTGCAAACACATGCAGAGATCAGACAAGCTCAGAATGCTTTGAAATGAGAATGATGCATCCACATATTCCTTGCAAAGGTGATTTTAGAATTTCAGGCAAGCAAGTCTACCATCAAATGACCTAATAACATTAGTTACATTATTACATTGATTCTAAATAAGAATTCCAGACCTCAAAACAGAGTCAAAGAAAAAGTTATAAAGCAGAGATGGAAACTAAACTGCACCAGTTGATCAAAATGAAAATGCAAAGATCATTAAAAGAAAATGCACCTCCTCTTTCATCTTATCTTGGAAGGTTGATGGTAACATGTTGGGGAACAATTTTAAGAACACTGGTAGCAGAAATTCCATGAATGGAACAATGATAAAAACTGCAAAAGGGACCAGTCTAAAAATGTCTGCAGTGGTTCTAGTTAGCTGTTGCCTCTCTCTTCTGGACAGACTCTTCCCACCAGCAAGTTTTAATAACAATCTTGAACTGATCCTCACATCAGCCCACAAAAGCTTAAAACCTAACCAGTAATGTTTCAACGTTGAGACAAATTCATGCTTCCAATGACCAAGTTTCTTGGCCCAATCTGCCCTGAAAAATGACGAGGACACAAACAAACAATGCATCAGGGATGATCAAACTGCAGCTAATTATAACAAAAACAAAACAGAACATTTCACAGGTAAAGTTTTCAACCTGCTCATAGAAGCTACGGCCCTCAAAGCTGGACCAATCCCTAGAAGCATGGCCCATGTCTTTTGGAGAACGGATTTTGCAACCTTTTGAGATTCAATCAAAGGTTTAGCCCTCATTTTAGCTTTTGCAGTACTCAAACCTACAACAGCTTGATCACATTCTTCAGGAGATGCTTCCTTCCTCTTTTTAGCAACTAATTCTCCATTATCCTCATCATCACTACCAAAGTCAGGTTGCTTAGCTGTGGCAGTGGACCCATTACGAACAGAAAGTGTCCCCAACCTCATCGGATAAAAAAACTCCGACTGCACATTTCTAAGACCCAAAACTGCACTAGTACTATAAAACCTACCCCTAAGCTGCCCTGCACCTGAAAAGCCAAGTAACTGAGCTTTTACCACTAAATTTCTTTGTGTGTCATGGGTGTCTTTTACATTATCAAAATCCGATGAGGATTGATTATGGCTGTATGAATCAAAACTCTGCACTGCATGTCCTAGACATTGGGAAGCCTGAATTAATCGAGTGGAGGCATTCAGGTAATCAGAAATGAATCTCTTCCGTCTAAAAATTGCTCTTGATGCCATTGTTTTAGTCAGATATGTTGCTGTCTTCACTATGAGAAGCACAATTCACATCTCTAAGCAAAATAGTGCAATTAATAAGCTGCGAAGCAACAAAAGAAATCATCATCAACAACAGCAAGAAACTGAATTTTGTTCATACTTCATGGTGTTTGGTAAGTCCAAATTTAAAAAAAAAAAAATCAATTTCTACAATTAAATTATTTTAAATTCATATATGCATGAAACAAATAAATCAATACATAAATTTACAAGAATTCAAATTCAATTAAACTATTGCACAATCAACAGATTAAATTTAAAAAAAAAATTACCCATTAACATTAATCCAGCCTCACAAATTTCTACATCAAAATTAAACCAAAAAACAAATAAAAATTTTCCAAAAAATTTGCAGTAATTAGGTTCAATCAAAACATCAAAAGAAACCAAAAAAACAAAGACATGCCGTTGTTTGCGATCATGAAAAGAGAGAAGAAAATTAACAAAATAAACTTACAGTTTTGCGAGCGAAAAAAAAAAAAGCAAAAAAGAGAGAGAGAGAGAGAGAGAAGCAGTCTCAAATTAATAAAAGAAAAAGAGAAAAAAATGGAGGCAAGGGGTTTAAGAGGGGGTTTAGGGAAGGCAACGACAGAAATGGTGTGTGTGCGCGGGTGCAGCTGCAGCTTCACCTTCTCAAATGTGTTATTAAGGTGAGCACCGTCCGGGTAAATCCGGGAAAAAAAAAATCTCCAACCGCACCATATTTCGGGAATTTTAAAAATAAAATCTCCAATACCAGTACCAGTTTTCGGTACGGGAATACCGTGCTGTACCAATTTTTCGGTACGGTTCGGTATAAAGATTCGGTTCTTTCGGAACGGATCGGTATAAAATGGTACGGTTCAGAAATTCGGAAATTTATATTATTAATTAAATATATATTTATCATCAACAAATAAAATAATAAAAAATTATTTTATAACCTATTTAAAAAAATAATAAATAATGTTAACTAATAGATAAATTAATAAACTTAAACGAAGATGTTACATAAATATTTTGTTTCAGTTAAATAACCACAAAATTTATTCTTAATAGATATATGATAATATATCTATAACATATATATATATATAATATCCACACTCTCAACCCGCTGCAGGAAGTCTGTACAATATACAATATTCATCTTCTCTTCATAATATATATATATATATATATATATATATATATATATATATATATATAATTATTTACTGCTTTAATATATAGTTATTTGTAAGCCAAAAAAAAAAAGGGACTAAATTTATCATA
>CATIWO010663551.1:0-21228 GCA_949673435.1 Macaranga tanarius
GATTTTATTGATACAATTTGAACTATACTACTCTCAGGCAACGATAAATGTAGGAGGGCGACTACTAAATGCAATTACAATTGAGCATTTCATCTTGAGACTTCCTTATCACTTAAAATTTGTAAGTTGGTTTGGTCACAACTACATTGTTGTTTCCTTATTATATTTTAAGCACTGGGTAAAATTTGTGTTGGAAGCCTCTTATCATTTTGTACGATTTGCACTGATCAGTATTGAATCTTTTTATTACATGTAGACCTGTCCAAAAGCTGGAAAAAGTGATGAGATGAAAGCACGAAGCGCTTTTGGATTGGAGTGGTCTGAACCTTTAGTTACATTTGCACTCTCCTGTGGAAGCTGGTCATCACCTGCAGTATGTTTCTTCCTATATAAAGGCTCCCTAGTTGTAGAGGCCTGGACAGCTAACCATGTTTTACAATTCTATCCTACACCTGGTGTACGGGCCTGTCTAAAAGTCAAATAATTTGCACCTATCATCACCCTAAACATTTAATTTATCATCTAAATTTCCCAAAATTTTAATTTTGGTCTCATTAAAGTATGAGAGCACGTTGACACGTTAACCTATACCCACACAAGTTAGGGAATTTTTTGTCACCATCTTCGATTACGGTGACAGTGAATTTTCAGGCTGGAAAAAGGTAAAAGGGCTTTAGTGGGACTGAAATTAAGATTTTGGGAGTTTTATGTGATAAATTGAATATATAGAATGGTGGTGGTATCTGCTTAAAATGTTAAGGACGGTGGCAGTGAGTTGCCCTAAAAGTCATTCTCTTGGTATATAGGCGGGCTCGTACCTGGGTGCAGGTTAAAATTTTCCTTTCTATAAATTGATTTTGAGCAAGCATTCTGCAGGCACAGCAATGCATAATTGACTCGTACATATTAATGTATCCACTACCATTTAGTAAAGTTTTTCAAAACTGCACTTGTTTGATGCTGTTGTCAGAATCAACAATACATTGCTGTGTCTTGTGTAGTTGCTGACATCTGAAATCTGAAAAATGCAGGTGAGAGTATATACAGCATCTAATGTTGAGGAGGAGTTAGAAGCAGCAAAAAGAGACTACTTACAGGCAACAGTTGGGATTTCAAGGACCAACAAGTTGATTATACCTAAATTGTTAGATTGGTATCTATTAGACTTTGCCAAGGACATAGAATCCCTGCTTGATTGGGTATGTCTGCAGCTACCTGATGAACTCAGGAATGAAGCAGTTAAATGCCTTGAGAGAAGAGGAAGAGAACAGCTTTTGCAGCTGGTAGAGGTGATGCCATATGATTTCAGTTTCAGGTTGCTTCTGGACCGGTGAAAATTTTCATTCTTCTATTTTTCATCTCCATGTCTTCTTCCATCTATATTCTTCTGTACACCATAACAATGGACAGTACAAGTACATATATATATATATATATATATCTATACTGGTGCTATATTTGTAAAAACAAGGCATAGTGTTTTCTTGAATTTTGGTTCTTGGTTGCATCAAAATTGATTTTGGGGAAAAGTACATGAGGAATACAATACGTTTTTTAGCAGTATCATTTTATGTATATTACACTTCTAGTTGCACAATCATTTCTTTTGATGAATATGTAGTGTTCATGTGAGAGGAAGAAGCCTTGGGAATTCAGTTTCTTACTTACAATGTGAACCTAAGATTATGCTGCCTTAGTCCAAGGGCTTAATTCAGTGGTGTAACATCCTATTGCGTTCTTGTATAAGAACTTTCCATAGTGAAAAATTCTGTACTTGAATCTTCATTTGGTGAGCGGGGTTGATTCCATAATTAATTTAGATTAGCCCTTTTGACTAAAACACTTCTGAAATATGAATCTACGGCTGACCAATGAGAACTTGTACCGCAAGTAGTTATCTGTTGCAATTTGCAAGTACTTTCTTCATGATACAAAATTTTCATCGATTTGTCAGGTGATTGACTCTCAGTGCAGGAAGATTGAACATGGTGCTAAAATGCCATTTCCCTGCTTGAACTTGTTAGCTTAAATGGATTCACCGTAGGACTTAATACCAGTTATCGCTGCCCTGAATCAGTAATTACAGTATCATAATCAATAAAAGGATGATGACAAGAGAAGAGCCCCTACACTTACCAACAAACAAAACCTATCTGTCGAGTGCTACTCTTCAAACACACATCACAATATACTATTAAAAACACTATAATGTTCGAGAAGAAAGAGGATGAAATACCTCAGAATTTTACAACCAAGCAAACCCATAACTACAAACCATATGAATTGAATCATTTTCTACAAAATTGCAAATCTGTTACATTAATTACGCGCCATGACAACCCCAAGTATAGAATGGCAATAAACAATGAGGGTGATGATAATATAAAACATTGCAATGTATGAGGATGAGAAGGGCCGGAGAAATTTAATCCTCGATACAAACAAATCAATGATACAAATATACACTGAATGGCGTTGCTGGAATCTTCTCCATGATGGAGAAGTGGGGCATTCTCCAAAGGACATTTCTGCTCCGGCAACTTCATTTGGGTCAGAACTTGGGAAGGACCAAAGGAATACCCGGGACCAAATTCACTGACCGATATGTAAAAGAGCAAGCAAACTTTCCCTCATCTAGATCTCAGCCAAATGGAGAGGGGACAGGTCCTGCAAGTGCATCTGATCTTTTAATGCTGCCCATACCACAGATAATGCATCCAGGCGTTGAGAGGGCAGAAAATTTAGCCCCACAGAGATCACAAACATCATATCCAATGGTTGACAGGCGGCTGAGTGTAGCAGCACAGAACTGAGAAGGATCTTCCAAGGGATCAATGGATTTGTTGGATGATCCCCTCTGAACACACATGTCAACCAGGCTTCTCAACTCATCCTGCTTGCTTGGTGGAGCCTTGGACAGTAGAAGCTCAAGCATCTGCTTGGCATAAGCAAAATTCTGCACTTCCATGTTGCGTTTGATGGCTGTTCGGATGCAGTTTATCCGGTGCTTTGCCAGAAGAGGCAAAGACCCTAGATGTCGTGACAGCCTTGCCATCTCATCTTTTGCACTGAGTGCACTTGGCCCTTGTACTTTCTGCAGCCGTGAAATTTCCTGTCCACATGATTTGAAGTATAAAATTTGACTAGACAATCACAATATCTGTTAAATGAGAGCATTAATAACCGTAAACATCACTAGATAGAGCGGAAAACTTATAAAAGGGTAGAAATTTTAGTTCCAAAGTTGGATAAAGTTGTTTCAATTATCATGTTTAGAGTTTGGATAATACTTATAGCACCTGAAGCAGAGTAACTGCTATTTTGTACTGCGCACAGATGGTCGCTTGGGCCTTAATATCAGCTCCACGGGAGTTATCCTTAGCTAGTGCAAGGAAAGCTTCATCGAAACATGATAATGCATCAGGAAGTTGATTCTGCTCAAGGTGAGCGAGTCCAACTTTGAAACATACTGAAGCAACCGCTCCTCTGGGAACCTGTTATAAGATGAGTAATAAAAGTTCTTTTCAAAAACATTTAGAATAGGACAAGGCAAGTGGAACCAGGCAATAAAAATGAAAAACAAAACTGAGAACAGAACAAGGCAAGTGGACCAAAAGAAATCTGTCAAATGATAACTTAAAAACTATGATGCCTAAACATGGATACGGTGATATGAACATGTAATTTGAAAAATAAGGACACGATATGCTGTGTGTATATGTATATATCATCATATTAAAAAATTTTAAAAATTAATTATATATAAATCATAATCGTCAGCAATCCTTCTATTGAAATTTATATATGAAATCTGAGAATCTTGTGTAGATGTAAAACTGTTTTTACAAGTTTAATGCAAGAAAATGAAACGTTGCTAACAGTAAGTAGACAGCAATATATACTTTTAATATTTTAGGGTTTTAATTAAAATATCTTAATTTTTAAAAATAACTACTAATTAGTAACTACTTTTTCCATAATTAATGTGTTTTCAATTTTATAATATATACTAACAATCAATTAATTGTAAAATTTTTGTAAACAAGTGTCCTATATGTATCCGATACACAAAAAAAATGTCAAACAGGTGTCGAATCCTCTTTTTTGAATTTTTTTTGGCAGACACAATTTCATGTGTTTGATAAGCGCTGGGCAAGTGTCGGATCTCTGCCTGTGTCAGAAAAGTAGCCAATAATGCATGCCCCTCATAAGAGAAGTGTCAGTGCTTTGTAGTTCACAGATATGCTAACCTACTACAAGGGCATTTAATTGCTATGTTCCAAATTCAAAAGCCAGAAAATCAATAACCTAAGATCCACTATGGATTGGTTTTGGTGGTTCCCATAAGAAAGAAAACAAGAAAAAAAGAAATCAAGTGACAGATAGGAGTAAAACCTGTCCAGGACGCACAGATGATGGTGGAGCAGCATCCTTTGCAGGAGGTTTTCCTGAATCTACAGAATTTGGAACTCCAAGGATACTGAGATCAAGAGGTTGTGAAGAAACAGGGGCCAGAGGGGCCTGAACATGAGGCTGAGGCAGGACAGCAGCTTGATTGGAGGCTTGTGGTGGGACACCACCATCAGGAAGTCCAATAGATTCAAGTGGGAAAGCCTGTTGTGTGGCTTGTGGCGGAACACCACCATCAGGAAGACCAATGGCAGATGCAGAAGCACCACCTGAATTAGGCACTACATTGACACTTTGACCCTGCCTAGAAGCTTGATCCAATTTTGCAAGATATGTTCCAGGAGGAGGCAATGATGCTGCAACTTGCAGGGATGGAATAGTATTTTGGAAAAAGTCCTCCGGAATAGGTCCAGCTGTAACTCCCACACCCGTAACCATAGGATCTTGCTGTGATACTGATGCAGGTTGTGTAAATGCGTCAGTTCCAAACAAATCACCTGCAGGTGAAGGACCTATTGAAGCAGTCGGTGCATTTGCACTAACAGGAGGTTGGGAAAACATTTGGCTAAGGTCCTGGGAGCCAGTTAATGACTTTGTCCGCATGGGTGGACCTAACCCATCACCAAGCTTAAATGTCTTTGTTGCTTCTTTGATCTTATTGACATCGACTGCAGGAGATGTAAGTGGTTTGTCTCGTATTCTAATTTGTAGTTTTCTGGCTTTTGAAGGTTCTTCCTCATCACTGCTGCTACCATCAGTAGCGGCCCCGTACATTGTTTTCTTGAATTCTTCTTGTGCTTTGGTCTGTTCATCGGCAGCAGATGAGCTTGCATTTTGTTTAATGAGAGTGTCCAGACCCATTAAAGAATCTCCTTTCGAATTACCATCAGGTAATCCCTTTGACTCATTAGATAAAGATAAAGAATTTGGAAATCCATTTGGCTTATCATCACCTGCAGACTTAAAAGCTTTGACCAAACTACCCTCCCTTACTTCAACAACATTGCCTCTTCCTCTAATTGATCCCAGATAAACACCAATATGATCCGTAATAATGGCTGGGATAGTTCCATCATCAGTTTTCATGTATGGCATTACTTCTGCAGCAAGCTCCCACTGAGGTATACTCTTCAAATTAGTAGGAGTTTTAATTTCCCAGTTCCCACCACCCCATTCAGGTCCTTTGGGAACCATACTCTCAGCAGCAAAATTGGCAAAAATGCCTTGTGTCCATCCAGTAGAACGAACTCTTAAAATCCTTTCACAGTATCTTCTTAACTCAGGATCTGCACCTTCATCTTCCAATTTCTGTGCAAGACGCCTCATGGCACTAGGGTTAAGATGGCATATGAACAAATCAAGCATGCTTTCATAGTCTGATATAACTTCAAAGGTTTCTTTTGCACTGTCAAACTGACCATACCTGAAGTTTGCAATTTACAGGTTATTAAAGCAAGAACCTGAGCCATTAAACCAAAATACTACATACATAAATAAAAGAGAGAACCATCTCTCAATCTTAGATAAATGCAAAAGCTTCATAGTCTAGATACCACGAATGATAAACTTACAATATAAATTTTAGATACCTGGAATGATAAATTTACAATACAAATTTCCCTTATGGTGTATCAGAATTCATCTTAAATAGACAAAGTAATGGCAATCACAGTTAAATGACTATAAGCTCACAATTTAATATTTTATTATTATTATTTTGTCTGCTGTCCAAGTCTTAAACAGAAGATATGGAATAAAACAGAAATTTGAGATGATTCTCATTTCATAACACATGAATATGCTAAACCATGCATGATGTTGCACTTCACAAAGAACAGTCATTTAATCATAAGATGAGAAGTGTTGTTAGAAACGTGTAGAGTTTGATCAATACAAATAAAATTATTTGGCATTATTTCTTTTTTGGCTTGACCAATTAAAAAAAATAATGCAGCTCTTCCCTTCAACATTGAACATGAAATCTAGAGTGCTAAATGATATGGTCATGTGGAAATGACTCTTCACAACCTTTGGTAGTTATTTGCCTAATGGCCCAAATCAATCACCTAATAATCAGAGCACTTACTATCCATCATCCACCATAAATTTGAAGGACAATGATCCATCAGATTTGTAAAGACCCACCAACTAGCTTTCAAAGCATCAAGTTTTGAATGAGTACGGAAACAAGTTGATCAAAATATGACTGAAGGTGAATACACAAACAAATGCAAATACATGAAACCAAAAGATATTAATCTGCTTACTTGATACAGGCATATCCCAACTGTCGAAATCGGTGGAACAACTGAGATGTTGGAGGACATTTTGGATAATCTCGAGAACGCAAGAATTCATCCTTCAAGACGGATAAAGCCGTAGAAAAACGGAGAGCTTTAATAGCGTAGATGCCTCGCAACACCTAAGTTTATTACACAGCTTGTTCAGACTATGTAGATGACATATGAAATATGGATTGGAAGTAACATATCAGTTGCCATCTCACCTGTGTGAACTGTGGACCTGCTTGGGATAACGAAACTGCAAGATCTCCACAAACAGGAGGACCTCTAGCAAGAATATCAAGAGATCTTGGAGTGATGCGCAAACTATCAAACCTTCATTTAGATAATACACAAGATAGTTCAGATATCATAAGGCAATGATAAAAAGCACAAGTTTGGTGCAGCAAAAGCATGCAAGAGAAGTACAAAGGACTCCAAACAGTTTTGTACATCTTCATTGATGAGATTTTTTTTTTCCTTAATAATGAAGCAGAGTTAAATTTGACACATAATGGATAGCATGTGGATTAGCAGGGCAAGACCTTGATGTTATCTGGTACAGTATTTCGGACAGGTCAAGCTTCTGCTCAAATGTTTGTTGCATTGTGGCAAATCCAATAAGAAGAGGCTCAAGGAGTCCAACAAGACAGCTCTTAATCTCCATACCCTTTTTCTGTCTTGGATTTATCTCCGTTGGGTTAGCAAACAGCAATCGGTCATTCAGAGCCCCAATCAAAACTGTGCAGACATAGATCGCCCCATAAGACTACAGTATAGGATTGCAACTAACTGTGTAAATATTAACAGCAATAAAACAACCATGACACCAAAAACCTGGCTACAACATTAAAGAGGATGAGAAATCTCGTAAAGTTCAACTATTTACCTGCATAAGGCATGCTAATAGAAACAATGGTCCTCACGACTCCATCCCAGCCAAGCACACTGACTGCAGTAGCAGTAGAAAAAAGAAGAGCAGGGCCAACCCATAAAAGGGATCTAAAGTGCACATATGTTAAGTGTTAAACAAGTTCATAAACTTCAATTCAATCATCTAAAGACATCTAAAGAATATTAACAACAGAACTAAGCTTCACAACAAATTTTGTGTTAGGATATTGAAGGAAGTCCTTTATCAAACTTTGTGAAACTGCTTGCCAGTATGTCAAGATCTGCTGAAATCATGAGCACCCTTTTAGTCGTTAGTACTCCTGCAACATAGCCCCGAGCAGTTTCTTGCCAGTGCACCTACATAAATTAAAAGTAGCATGGTTTTCAGCTAATGGATTTAAAATGTCATGAAACACCAATGAATCTATGAAGCACCAACACTTTCAAAGAGACAGAGTCTCAGTATGTCTCACACGTGTCCATACATGTCAGAATATTTCATTCTTTTTTGTTCCAAGGACACTCCAAACACTTCTCTGACACACCATCAACACGTTTAGCACACACACTTTATACACAATTTCAAGAATAGGTGAAGCACATTTAAAATTTTAAAATTTTAAAATTAATACAAATAACAAGTCAACCCACTGAATTTGTACAATAAGTTAATAATTAACTCCAGAATTACTTTTTAATTAATTAACTAATAATTTTTACAAAATAATGAATTATACCTTATAATGATACACAATTAAAATAATTCAAAATAAGTGTATACAAAATTTAAGTTGACTATAGATATAAAAAAATTATTTAAAGAAATTAAACTATATTTATGTACAATATATTAGTCATTTGGAATAATTATATATTTTATGTTTTGAAAATAATAAATGGATTTTTTTAATTAAAGTGACCCTCCCATATCTTGTCATAATTTTTTTAATAATAGCCACATTAATGCGTCTGTGCTTCGTAGCCACAAATGCATAAACTCTCAAATAAACAAGATCCAATAAACAGTCCATATGATATTTGTCATAATGAACATTGTCTAGAATTAAGTTTAACCATTACTCAGCCTCATATACAGCTCAAGACGAGAAATTTTACCGCACGGAATATTGGAGAACAAGTCTAAAACTACAATTTGAGGTTTTGCATCAGGCAGGCAGGACACATTCCACCTTCACTATTAAGTCTCACAAGAAAACAGACCAATAAATTGTTTTTCATCTTCTTAAAGGATAGGGATATAAAATCACTTCTTAATACAGGCTCCCATTTCTACTCCATCTCTTTTTGTTTTTCCTGAATTTGTTTCATGCAACATCTTGTAATTTGCTTGGGAAGTTGACTTATTTACCTGGAGTACTATCTCATTCATTTTTAACTTGATTAACTTTCTCCCTTCAGTTTTGGTTGGAATATAATGACCATCTGAAGTTGGAAGGCGATATCCCTGAACTAACTTAGCAAGACCAATCTGACTCCCATGAATAGCAAACATCAAAGTTGACTCTGCAACCAGACAAATCTGTGATTAGCATGAAGAAATGCTACTGGATGCAATAATGAATATGATGATTATTTCATTGAGCACCTAATGGAGTTGAAAAGATACGATCAACTTCGCTTTCAAACATAAACTGCACTGGACCCCGAAGAGAGCCGCCATTTGTTTCCACTGACTGGTTTTCCTCAACTAATAAATTTTTTTCACCAGCTTCTTTTGAAGCTCCACCAGGCAGAATGTATAGGGCCAGCACAGTCCTGTCTTCATCAAGAAATGCAAACTGATTTTCATTGGGGCCAACGAATGCTGCATCTCGACCTAGAAAAATCAAATGGACAGTAAGACAATTGCAAGACTTGCATCCCTTTCTACGAGCATGTCAGTGGGTAAATGAACACAACATGCATGCCAACCTTTGACTGTGTTTCCTTTACTGTTGGTTGGCTGAGAATCAGTATTTTCCCAATAGAGAACCACCTCATTTGTAGAACCACTAAATTCATAAATTACAAGAAATAGGTGCTGCTTTTTACTGTAAACAATGTGTTTCGGATGGAATTCCACATTACCAGGAATCTGAAAGCAAGAATCAAACATAATCATCTCAGAACAGTGAATCTTGCTGTGGGAAAAAAAATTCCTTAAACAAACTTCTTCAAAGTATCCACATTATTGAAAAGGTAAAAAATCATCATCAAGCTTACCGATGTATAAAGTTTCTTGTATATATTATCTACTCCAGAGCAAAGATTATAACCCATGAGATTCACTCCATCAACATAGAAAGCCCTAACGGGATAATGAAGTACTCGATTCTCTTTATTAAAGAAATTCAGCTCCAAATGAAGTGGCTGCCAATGGAACCACCACTATCAGATGCAAACTTAGGAAAATGCTAAGGCAAGATAAAGATCAAAATTAATAATTCTCCATTACCAGGCAAGCAGGAATGTCTTTCAGATGATTCTTTGTATCCAAAATGCTAATGAGAGGCAGCCGAGAAATCGGAGCAGTTTTCGCATGGCCTTCCATGAAATGCTATGAAAAATCATGTAATTTTGAAGTCAATAATACACCCATTGAAGAAATATATGCAGAAATTTATATTAAAACTGGGGGCCATTCTAAAAGGTTGCTTCTTGATCTTGCAATAAACATAAATGATGGACAACATAAGCCAAACAAGCAAAATATTTAGGACTTGCAATTCAATAGCATAAACAGAATACTTTCTTTTACTCAAAATGAATTATTTCTTAGTCTGGCCAATAAAGACATTTGACAAAATAAGCTTATTCAAGTTATATCATATGATCTTAAATCTGATTACATGACTTAGTTATGTTAGCTATTCTCTTCTCTGCAATATATTCACTCCAAATTGCTGAATTCAATGAACATAGACAAACACGCAAGCAAAAAAAAGGAAGATCAGCTGATGCAACGCCAAGCTAGCAACACGCCAGTGACATATTGCTTTTCTATTCCTTAACTAACTATCATTCCCACCATCTAGTATTTTGCTATGCAGTATATTATTATTAATAATAATAAACACTCTATAAGAAATCAATGTAAAGTGTAATATGAAAGCAACATACGCTGTAAAGAAATGCCTTCCTTGCTATGTCTGAAATTGTAAGCTGACTTTGGTTGCTGAAAGGACAAAAAAGTTTCATCAATATGCACAAAGAAGAAAAAATATTTTGAGATGAGATACAGATACTATCCTGACTTACAATGTAAGCCACTGGCTAAGCAATGAAATCAAAGCCATAACATAGGATTGCTAACTCCAAAAGAAATAACTATCCTCCCCCCCCCCCCCTCCCCCCCAAAAAAAACTCCAAAGAAAAAGTCATGAACTCAGATTCCTGTTGACATAAATGTCATGCAACCTACTCTTTGCTGATCAGAAATCAGAACCAATATTTTTGCTGCCTAAGAATTGTTTAAAACTCACCCCTTAAGATGGTGTTCTTGCAATTGTGCTTGGAGTTGATGATCAGCCAAAATTCCTGAGGATCCTAGAGATGAGAGCTTTTCCTTCAAAATGGATGCTGCAGATCACATTTACAATTAGCACAAAGAGAAATGAACAATGCACAATATCACATTATTCATGACATGATAAAGAGATGGAACCAAGATTTTATAGAAAGTTTGAAGAAACTTGCCAACTACATGTTATAACTATAGAAGTGCGAAGACTATGGAACATTTAATCAAGCACAAAAACGTTTTTGTGGATTGCCTTATTCTCTAGGGCTCTATTTGTAGGCCACAAATTGAACCAATACAATCAATATGAAGGAATACTTCAATGTTTTCTCACTCAAATCTTACAACCCCGTTACATCCAAAAAGACTCTGAAATTCATAATCACACATTTCTTTTGTTCTATATCAATCACATATTTTTTCTGTCTTGGACTCATTGAAAGGAAGGGGAAATAGAAGTTTGTACCCTTGTCTAGATGCATTACAAAGGACCAAGTACAAAAACAATTTTGAAAAGCAAAAAGTGCATCCATTTTACTAGAGGTATCAATATTATAGTATTGGAGTAAATATGCATTTATTTAGGAACTATATTTTCTTTTTTTTTTAATTTTAACAGTGCAATAGTCTCTTAGAACTTAAAAATTGGTGCAATCAAAATTTTGATCAAAAAACAAATTTATCTGTAACTTTCTATAGCAATAGTGAAATTTTGAGAAACTTCAATAAAACCCTAATAGAAAGAAAGAGTTTCCAAGTTCTAGGGATTCATTCTGAAAGAGTTCTGGATATACATATACCAAAAAAAGTCCAGATTATAGATGCATGCTTATTACCAGTCTTTTAGAGAAATTTTTGCAAATCTGGGTTAAGTAGAACTTTTGCACATGCACAAGACATATAGGCGTTAATTTCCTTGCTCTCAATTTCTCTTCAATCCTATTCCAACAAAATCAATCCTCTTCTCAATCAACCACACAACCCAAGTATCTCAATTTTGCAATAAATATAAATTAAAAAAGATATCCATGTCTGCATGCATTCCAGCATCAGAACCTAGAATTCCAGCCACCACGAGGGTTTCAGTTTAACAACAATATATTGAGCATCAACTCTATCTACAGGAAATTCGGAACTTAAATCTCACATTCCCTCTAACTTCAAACCCTGAATCCCTGATTTTTTTAAGGCCTAGATCACTACAAAAGTACAAACAAAGCAAAACAGGTTCTCTTTTAATGCTACACCTGATAGTAATAGGTCAAACCATAAATATAATGCAGTAAAGTTAAGAACCAAACAAATTATCCCATCTGCAAAGAAATCGGAGATTAAAGATCTAAATAATCACTTACCTGATGACCCCCTGGCACTTTGCAGAACTGCAAAGAGTTGTTTCCTTCCTTCCCTTGTGTATGCAGCCCTATTTTTCAGATTGTCACTACCTGTCATATGCTGTCATGAGTAGAAAAAATCCTGTACTTTAGTTGTTCTAATGTTCACTAACAAAGCTCTGAAAAAACAAATATTGCTTCACGTAACTGCAAACAGCAGAGTTGCCAGATTCAATTTTGGGTGAACTTCTAAAGCTTTAATCCGTGGTAAAGGATAAACAGTTTCTCCACCCTGCTGAGATAAAATTCGAGGGATGTCAATTGATTCAATTCCTGCATGTCAAAATGCAGAAAAAGTATCAAGTTATTATGGATTCCATTTTCATTAAAATTAAATGACAATGAGCATGACCAATAACAATAAAGAAACAACAATCAAAATTCATTTGAAGTCTCAGGGATTTGGTTGTTTTTCCAATGACTTCATCATATGGATTAGCTACAATATTTGTATTTACAAAAATAAAATTAGCCAAAAACATCCCAAATACCCCATTATGCTTGAGATCAATAAGAAGGAGCCACACATGCAGCAAAAAAATTTATTTTTAGCATCAGCAACCAACTTCAGCTCTTGGGCTCTAGCTCAAGTGAAATAGAATTAATGTAGGTAAGGGTTTAAGTTTTACCAGCAAAAACAAGTACGACTTATGATTTAAATTAAAGAAGAAGGATACAAGTTAAACAAGTCTGTTTTAAAAGTGTACTCACTATATTGGAGTGACAAGGAAAACATGAAACCAAAAGCAAATCAAGCTTGAAGAGTTGAGAGATTTAAATCAGATTTCTATGGAATATTATTTGAGCCTCCTCTAGTCCTCATACACTCCTAATTATACATTTAAAAAATCAGCTGCAGGAATGGTGTTTTATATTTATATGAGTTGGGCATATTAATAAATTCCCAGCTAAGTTGGAAAAGGCTGAACATTACTGTCTTGTGTCCTATTTTAAGTTTTCTGCATAAATTGGTCTTTGGTTATAATCAAATAAGACCTTAGAATTTACTCTTCTTAGTTTTATGTTGGAGTGCAAGTCTTACTTTCATTTAGGAATACTAGAAATCAACACATTTTCATGTCTGTCAATCATCATTTAACTACAATTAGAGAATATTCCAAGAAACTGTACCTTTTTTAGGATGTACCTAAGGTTGATGGCATCGTAATCTAACCATCAACTCTTCTATTTCAATAAGTTCTCAAGCAATTTCATACAAAATCACACTTGTTCAGTCCTCCGTCAAACCCTAATAATTTTCCATTGATATCATAATTTACATCCTAAAAGAACATTCTTGAAAGAAACTCGAATTCACCTTAAGTTACTGTTCACAAAAACAATTTGAATTGTAGAAAACCAGAAAGATCCCCAAGACCTACAGATTTCCTAGTGTTGTTTTGATCCTTAGCTGTATCATTTTCTAGACCTTAATTATCCACAAAACTTTCTGGTCTTTTAGCTTCCAAGTCAACATAAAATGACAATTATGCTAATTGCCTTACTCATTAGTCAACTGAGTTGATATTAGTGAAGCATAAGTATAAAAGAAAAAGACAACTAACCAGCTGACTCGAAAAAATTTGCTTGCATTGGAGGTCTATTAGGATTAAGTATCACTCGTGTTTTCCAAACTTGCATAGTTCCGTCCTTGGAAACTGTGACAAGTAACCGCAAAGTAGACAGCCAAGCAATTGATGTTATTGGTTGAGAGCCCACTTGAGTACTACATTGCAAAATAGTGTATTGTTAGAAAAGAAGACAATGGTAACAGCTGAAGTTATGTCAGAAACAGAAAGGAAGATCGGCAAATGGAAGCAAAAGAGTCAAATGCTTTTCAGCGAATTTACAAGATTTTTCCCAATTATGGCCAGTCTCACCAAAGATGAACCTTGGGATAGAAAATCTACACAGTGTGGCCCTTTCACAATTTCTCCATCAAGAGGCTGCTCCGAAAACTCAAAACTACGGCCTCATGGTGAGCCCAAGATTTTAATATTGCTCTGAATCATGGGGTCTCAGATTAATGTAAACTATGATTATTGCAAACTATTGTTTTCACATTTAGGCTGCCTATTTCTTAGGAAGAAACTGGCCAATGAAAAATATATTTTGCACGAAAAATTAAGAAAATCATTTAAATTCTACAGTTTAGCAGCAAAAGGTGGTACTAAAATCAGTTACAAAACATATTTTTGGCATTTAGTGTACATTGGAAAATATTAGTTTCTGTAGAATATACATAACAGTGTTTTCTGTGTAATGATTATATAGCCTAAGACAAAATTGGATACAGAGAAGTACATTATGGCTGTCGCCAGTGAATGTGGTAACTAAGTGGCCCACAGTATAAAGTACTGGAGACAAGTAGTGTCTGCTAGTAAAAAAAATAGGAATGTGCCTGCTTAGTCCTTTTTTTTTTTTTTAATGAGCTTATGCAAGTATGTAACTATTTCACGTTTCCTTGAGAATGACTTAGTTTTAGTGTTCCAAAAAATAGAAATGCAAAAATGGTTACTTGAAAATATTTACCACAAAAGAAACAGAGCCTTACACAATAAATATGTAAAACTTTAAATTGACATCCTACAATGCAAATTTTGCGTTATGTAACCCCACAACATTACCCATTCCTAAGTACACGAACATGCAGATTTTGATTCATCCTTGCACTTACTAATATAACCTCATTCAGTCACCTACAATCATCATTTCATGCACTAAAATTCCATTTTGATACGAATTAGTTTTCTGGGTAGATTGCCACAAAGATGCTAGTGAAATTACCAGTTTTCCAAAAATTTAGTAAGAGAAAGAGAATTTTAAATGAGCGGATCTTTGAAGGTTGTAAAGACTTTCACTAGTTCATTAGCTTAGCCTCCAAGGGGCCATAGCCCATGGTATATTCACCAAAATTTACAAAGTTGCAAGGCTGCAGAATAATTAGCTGACTAATTCATATATTATAAGTGCAATTTATATGCATATCTTCAAATGAAGCATCTCAACACTCCTACAGAAAAATGTAACAAAAAGCAACTTACATTCCAATCATATTAGGTCTCTCAGTTGAGACATCCCAAGCCAAAAGTGTTCCACGTCTATCGCCAACAAAAATCCACTCTAATGTAGGATGAAAAGCAAATGCACCAGCACCAATGAGCTTAATTGTATTGTCAACTGCAATGCAAAACATAGAAAAAAAAATTATATATATTCAGAAAACTAAAATTATACATACTTTTTCAAGAAAGGAAGGCTCAAAATAAAGGATCGGTTGTCATCTTACGTTGTAGCGTGTACGCAACGGCATATGAATGAATGTTGTAAGCTCGAATCAAACCATCTGCATAAGCCACGTACTGGAGAAAATAATACAAATTAAATAAAACAATTGCCAAATGAAGTACAGAAGCTAGAACAAACTATACAGCAAAAATGTAAAGAATGCTAAAGGATCAGATCAGAGTGAATTCTCAATCCAATCTGATAAAATCATTCAATAATAAGAGTTCTTACTGTTAATCTGTTTACTATTTGATTTAAAAAGAGATTCAAAATCATAAACCAATTGCCATGCATGATAATTATTGTCACTTTCAGCCAAAACAAGTCATCTCTACTTCCTTCATCTTAATTTTATCAGCAGCACTTCAAACAAATACTAAGAAAACCCATTTAGCCTTCTTCATCATCTTTTACAATACTTAAGATTGAACTTACATGCCTCAAATGAGAATCCCCTTCCCTCTTCCCCAATTTACTTCAGTTTTACAAAGCTTGGGAAATCGCAGTGTTTCATTATCAGATGTGTACCTAGGTACTTAGATGACCTATTCACTAACCCTTTGCATTGTTAGATCATTATCATCACTATTAGTTCCTATCTACTATGTCTTAACAAGCAGGATTAGAACCAGTCTTAAATCAATCCATTCAAAAGCAATTTAAACCAAAAAAAAAATATTACCAGCACAGGAAGGCGCGGATGACAAGCAATATTTACAATAGGCTTCTTCAAGTCTGTCTTTATTTTTGTCGGCGCCCTTCCCCCTTCAACAGTTCCAACAACTTCATGCAAAATAATGCAGAGTTAAAATGCTATGATTTACAAATAGCGAATTATATTACTAAGAAACAATCAAAATAGACCAACCAGTTACACTCATTCTCCGGTGAAAACCAAAGAAAACAACCGGCTGCAAAGGAGTCAACGCAAGATGAACTTCAGTCTCAGAAGAAACTTGTTCCATTCTCTTCTCAGGTGAATGCAACACGCATGTCTGCTCCGTGTCAAAATCACATGACCTAATTGTACCATCCTACATACATACATACATAAAAACAAACATACAAACAAATTCATATTTCCATTATACATTGAAGAACCAAAATGACAATTCAAAAAGATCATTTAAACTGCCAAAAAAAAAAAAAAGGCAAACCTCTAAAATAGCAACAATAGAATGACCAGTAGTAGGGCTATAAGCCATGCGTACAGCAGCAGCACCAATATCAATACTAGATAGCTTACTTCCAGTTATCGCATCAAATTCTGTTACCAACACGCAAACAATTTCAATCAAAGTAAACAAGTCAAAAACCTAATTAAAACATTTTTTTTTAAAAAAAATGAGCGGATAATTTCATACCGATTACGTAAGTACCAATGGCGGCAGCAACGAGAGCTTGTGTTGGATGAAACGCAGCAGCATGAGGTTGTAATGGTTTATGAACACCTCGACCTACATGTCGTAGATCTAGATGCTGTACCGTTGCCCACTCCATTTCCGTTTCTGCTTAGATCACATCAAAAATCAAATTAAATCAACGATGGAGATGTGGTTTAGATCTAAATTGAAAGGCGTTGTTCCAAAAAAATTATTACCTGTTAATAGTGAGATGCTACAAATGAGAGCTCATGAAAGAGAGAGGAATAGAGAGATATCAAAACAAGGAAACCATTAGAACTTGAAGAAAGCTTCCTTTTGCCAGAAATAAAGGAACAAGGGAAAAAAAAAAAAAATGTAGTCGTTGAGTTGAGAGTTGAAACGAGTAAAATTTGGGCCTTGATTGGGTGTTATTGTTGTATGATATCTATATGGGCCTAAATGGTTTGGCCCAATATCAGATGGTTAACAACTGTTGAGTTTAAGCCCAGATCATACACTCTATTTCAGAAAAAAAATATAAGTATATTTTTGGAACTATCATATATGTTCCTAAAACTATAAACGAGTACACCTGCTTGCGAATTATTTGGAACCAATTCGTTAAAAATTCGTTAAAACTCATATATTAAAACTCATTTAGTAAATAAGTCAAGTTTAAACTATACAAAGTTCGGCTCGTGAAGTTCGCAAATAAGCTCGTATAAGAGCTCGAGAGTCAACTCGTGATTTTAATGTATTAATAATTTAATTTTAGATATATAATTGTAGGCAGCGGAGTTCAGAACGCGCCTAAGTATTTAGCGAACACGGCACTGTACGGGTTTAAGGCCTACTATAAATACAACTTTAGACCTTTTGATGGGCTTAAGTCAGAGATGGAGTTGCCATCCGGGTGAAAGCGGGGACACATTGTACAGCAACTAGATCATATGGAGGCGTCCAGCAGCCGTCCTCGAAGATTGGGTCCGAAAACTGGGTATGAGCTTTTGGAATGCCCACCTGACCTAACGATCGGCCTCCGTTCATATTTCGTGTTTTATTATTTTTAATTATTTAATTATTTCTTTATTTACATGCAAAGTTACAATTGCCTCCAAACAAGTTCCAATTCAAATTAATCTAATGTAAATCTATGTCTAAATTTTATTAAAAAAAAACAAGTTAAAACTAACTATAAAATTAATTAAAAATACTTAAAACATAAAATAATCCAATCCTACCAATTTAACTACAACTTAAACAAATTATTATTTCTACATATTTTTTTATTTAATTTATTTTAGTAAACGAATCAAATAAAATAAAGAATCAAATTAATTAAGCAAAACGAGCAGAAGTAAATGAATACAAATATGATAAGCAGAAGTAAATGAATACAAATATGATAAATATAGCTTCAATCAACTAATTTACAGAACAAAAGTAAATCTACTTTTTTTTTTTTTTTGGCTATTGTATTCCAATAAAGTAAAGGATACAAGAGCAATACAATCGGACCACAACTAATCCCCTCAGCATAGGGATTTCCAAATCGGAAACCACTTACAGACGCGACCAACTTCACCCACTGATAAGGAGATAAATCATGCCATGACCATTGAAGGAGGTAGATGTTGGAAACCAAAAACCTACAACAAAGCTAACTACAAAACTAACAAACACTACTAATATAACACTAACGAAGAAGCAAAACAAACTATTATAGTGACCCTAAAAAATGTAATATGCAAAACAAACAAACAAACACTGCAAAAAAAATAAACACTACAATGATCCAGAATCAAGCAAACAAACAAACTCTACTCCACCAGTGCTAGTAGATTCGCAGTAATCAAGCAGGCGATTGACATGAAGTCTTTGCAGCATATGGTCGGATGCTCATGACAAGATTTGTTTGTGATACCCAGCTGCACAAAACCAGAACAAATATAATCTGTGGTTGCATGTGGATGGGATCAAGCTTGAAGAAAGTATCCCTATTCATATTTGATTTTGAAACCCAACAAGACTGCCACAAGATGAAGAAAAACCAGCCCTTTTTAAAGATGTTATTGAAACTCAGCTGCACCAAGCCTATTTTAAAGAGGTGAGCCAGAAGAAAACCAGCAAACCAACGAAAACACTGCAAAAAAATAATTAAAACACAATAGCACGAGAAGAATAAAAAATGTGGATGATTTTTTGTCCAAGAGATCTAGCAATAAGAAGAAGATGATATAAATAAATATAAAAAAAAATATAATAAGTCTCAACTAATCTAATTTTCTGGTTCAAAAAAAAAAAACTAATCTAATTTTCATTAACCAACAAATATAATAAAAGCAAATCATTTAATAATAATTACAAAGTGACGACATCATAATAATGGATAAGAGTAATATAATAACAATGATGATAATAATAATAATAATAATTATGATAATAAGTTATAAAACAAAGTTGTCCTTTTACTATTGGGAACTAACACCTTTTCAGTACCAATTGCAGAGAAGCCACCAACCATGTGTACATGTATATAAAAGAAGAGAATTAAAAGAGGTCCAACAAACGTGTTCAAAAAAAAAAAGAGGTCCAACAAACAAAACAATATATACAGTGTTCGTTCCACATAGAGGCGTCTCTTCTTTCCCCAATACTGTAGAGGCGTTGCCTCTACAATATATATATATATTTTTTAGAAATTTTAATTTTATATTTTTAACATATCAAAGCACCAGAGACGAATTAAATTGTACAAATTCCTATATATGTAAGCTCACGAATAAGAACACTAAATTATAACAATTTATATTTGAAATAACAAATATTTGAGAAGGATCATACTATTAAGATACTTAATTCTTGCTCTCTGTCTAAGCTTTCAGAATGCTTTTTAAGCAAGGTACATCAATTTCAAACAGTGCAAAAGAAAGGTTCTGCCTCCTTCAAAGTCACAACTTCTGCAATTTTTTATCTCTTTGCTCTACGTTCTTTTTTTCTCATTCACTTTTCCTCAGTTTTTTTTGCTCCCACTCCAAAAAATTTTCTCCCCTTTTTCTTTGATTTTCTCATTTTTTATTCTCTCATCCCTTTCATTTTCTCTCTCTCCACTCTCCACTTCCTCCACCTTCTCCTCTTTCAGAGCCAGTTAACCATAATTTTTTGGCTTCAGAATATCGTGGTTAACGGTTCTGAACGTTGGGGGTATTTAATTTTTTTTTAATAGATAGCACTGAGGCGCCACCTCATATGTGAGACGTCGTCTCAGTGCGTAAAGGCGTCGCCTCTATGCATTGAGGCGACACCTTTATTGGCTTTTATCTGATGAATTTTGTGGGCTTTAAAAGTTACGAGCTTTGTCAAATGGGCCAGATACCAAACTTTACACTATTGGACTTACTTTGTTTGACTTTCATCATTAGCCTTTCACTTTTAGGCTGGGTCAACTCAAGTTTCAACAATACTATAAAAAAATTTATTCATTTATATATTTAAAAATATATTATTATAAAAAAATTATAATTTTATAATAATTTATTTTTAGTATATAATTTATTTTAAAATTTTAATAAATAATTTTAATTTATATTTTATATTTTTTAGAATTTATTTTAACTCGTTTAATTTCGTAAATAACTCATAAACACTAAACAATATAAAAAAATTTAGTTTATTTATAAATAAATCAAATTTAAATTAGGCAAAATTTAACTCAGCTCGGTTCGCTGTACCCCTATGGCCCTATATATCTCCGACACTATGTTGGATATTCCTTTGTGTTTTGTGGCTGGTGATTGTAAAAGTTTAAACACGGAACTCTCGCGTTTTAAACAAAAATTCAGTGGGATCATGCAGCGCTGAGCTAACATTTTGAGTCTATTATTTCTGACAAAGTATATATATATATATTACCCAAAGTAATATTTTTTTCCCCTGTCCAACACTAAATGCTCATGGAAATTAATTAAGTGGTCCTTGGAATGACAAGAATAAGGGGATGAGCAGATGGTATAGATATAAAATGAAGAGACCAATGTGAAAATAATCATATAATAAATAGGAATATATATATTATA
>CATIWO010663619.1:0-13517 GCA_949673435.1 Macaranga tanarius
TGAAGTAAAATGCGATTCGAATAAAATCTTTTAAGATTGATTGTGTAGTAAATTTTTAGAATATTCATTATATTTTGTGTGTATGTAAACATTATGATTGTTTTAACAGTTTTTTATTTTATAAAATTAATTTTTAATGAATTAATTTTTACATTTAATTATTTTATTTTTTATTATAATGAACGTTTATATAATTTTCAACAGGTGAAATAATATAAAAAATTAATAATTTTCAACAGGTTAAATTCAAATATTTAATAAAAAACTAAAAATTTAATAAATTAATAAAAATATAATTAGCGACGGAAAATTCCGTCGGTAATTAGCGACGGATTCGATTCCGTCGGTAATTACCGACGGAATCAAATCCATCGGTAATTTACCGACGGATTTTGAAAATCCGTCGGTAAAAATTAGCGACGAGCATTTTGCCGACGGACCAAAATCCGTCGGCAATCCATCGGTAATGACGAAATCCATCGGAAATCCGTCGGTAAAATCCTGTTTTCTAATAGTGATGGAGCAATATAAGAGACAAATCTTTTTCTTCATACTTATTCTTTAAAATTTCCAAGTTAATCATGATGGATGTAAATTCATCAATATGGGTTCTCAAAGAAATACCTTCTACCATATTAAGCATGTGCAGACGATGTTTCACAACGAGTTTATTTAAGAGATTTTTCTTTAAAAATATCCCCTCAAGTTTTTCCCATAACGCTATAGTTGTCTTCTCACGAATAACTTCTTACAACACCTCATTCAATAAATAAAACTGAATGGTAGCCACTGCCCTTTCATCTAAATCCTCCATATTTTCTTTGGTCATTGTAGACATCAATTTTTCCTTCTCTAACAAAGCTTTATTCAACCTATTGTGTGTCAAAAGGGCTCGTATCTTTATTTGCTATAAACCAAAGCTCATATTTTGATCCAATTTCTCTATCTCTAATTTTGATGTCGCTATAATGAAATCTTAAATAATTATAGACAGCTTTAATACTATTTGTTAGGAAATTTGAGTTTGCAAAAGTATTAGATGATCAAAAATTATTTGAGATAATAGACAAATACAACACCAAAAATATAAAAAATATAAAACACACAAGAATTAACGTAGTTCGATATAAGCCTACGTCTACGGGCGAAGGATGAACAAATTCATTAATCAACCAAAAATATAAGAAAATAGTATGGAGACAATCACTCAACCTTTAGTCCCAATTACACCCTATCAAGCTTCTACTTGGTACACGTGCAGAACATAAGGTATTCACAGTGTCTTTATAACAAAAATAACACATATACATGTAGTCCTATTTATAGAGGATATAAAATCCTACTTGATCAAGGAATCTCTTTAATATAACAACCTTTTCAATATACGTGATAAGAATTTAATTTCCAAATAAGAGCTTAATTCCTAAATAATAGTCAAATTCTATTAGGGAAGGTTAGCCACTAAGTATATGTCAAAAAACTATTTTTGTGTGCTACACGGCCTCCAACACTACCGTGTTTCGACCCGTATTTACTTCTGCACTAAATTGCCTATTTCAACACACCCCGTGACCCATGTTGCTGCCCGTGTTCCTCTCTAGATAAGATGACAGCCTTCAACACATCCCATAACACACCCGTATTGCAGACCATGTCTGCCTCTAACATGAATATAATATATAATAACATCCAAAACGCTTGAAATAATGATGTCATAGGCTACATTTAAGTCAAAAATTAACAAATATGAATGAGAAAGTGGTCTAATAATCACTTTTTTCAAAATCATTCTGATATGCATTATTAGAATTTTTATTTTGAAATTATTTTTTTCGAATTAAAAAATTATTTATATCATACAATCCATTAATATTTAAATTATTTGATCTTGCTATTAATAATAAAAACTATTCCAGTAATATTAGACTTAAATTTTTCTCCAGCTGGCATCCATTAGAAAAAAAAGTTTTCATGGTGGCATTTTTTTTTTTTTTTTGGAGCTTAGTGCTAAAGCACAAAGAGAATTAAGGAAGAACAAAGAAAATTTTTAAAGCATTGTGCTAAAGAAAAGTTTTAACGGTGCTTTTAATATCAGGGATAAGATATATAAATGTTGCTTTTGAAATTTTGTAATGATGATCGTGTTTTTAAAATCACGACAAGCCTGAATGATACAAATTACACAATTATTTTGATTTAACTCTAGCTATGAACTATATATCATCCATAGTTCAATTTTATTTCTAATACAGCAGAGTAGTACATGAAAATCTATTAATCTTCAAGCATTACAACAAATGTAGAAATGTTGAAGAATTGCTCGAGGGAGGGAAGAAAAATGGACATAGCTCATATCAAACATAATAGTTACTATACAGGACCTTGCATCCCTTTCTGTTGATGCAGTATTTTGGAAAGTGGGCAAGTGCCTTGGTCACACATTTACCATAGTCTGCTGCAGCAAGGTCTCCTGTGCAATGCACCAAAGCATAAAGCGTAGCAAAACTTAACAACTTAGTCTCAATTTTTGCAAGCCCTTTATTTTTAGCAACAACAGCTTCTAATTTAGTCTTATCCATCACAAAATTTACTTTTTTATTAAAATTTTTAAGATTGCCTGTAACATTCTTAACATTGACGAATAGAAAACCAAAAGAAGTGTCGACTTTTTTGATGAAATGGTTCATCCCACACTAATGATAGTTCTGTATATTGTGCAATCAAGAATTTGGGTATAATATAGCCAAGTCCACTTTGAGGAAAACTGTATGGATCCTCACCAAATTTTATATTTTAATACAATTTAATTTCAAAATTTTAATCTATTTCATTTTAATTATTCAATTTTAATTTGTATTTCCTAAAAGAGTACCATAATATTTTTTAGCTAAATTTAATAATATAGCAGTCGAAATATACACATCATATATCATATTTTTGTCTAAAAAAGTTGTCATCAATTAATATGAATGGTAGAGTAAACTTAAAAATAATTAAGAAAATTAAAAAAAATATTTAGGACAAATGACAAGTTTAACAAATGAAAATGTGATATAGGATGTATTTTCTTCAGCTACCACGTCATGACATTCAGCCAGCAAATGCTTAGATACTTCCCTATAAAAAGAAACAATTAAAATTTTGGAACCAATATATTGTAAAGTTGTGTGAATATAGAAATTACTTTTACTATTTTATTGTTGTTAGCTATTGTAACTTGGTTATAGTAAATAAAGGCTTTATTGTAATTGTATTATAAAAAGGAGACTACGATGGTTTCTATAGCATCAAGAAATAAAATTATGATTTTCTTTTCTCTCATTTTCTCTGCTTGAACATGGTATCAGAGCTCTAGGTGAAATCTAGGGTTTCTTTAATCAAATTTTTTTCTTTTCTTTTCTTGATCATAATCTCAAATATCTTTGTTGATTTCTTCAAAATTTGCTCAAAATCTTATGAAACAAACAAAAGTAACGATGAGTACAAGAGCTTGAGTTATGCAGAGATCGTAAGTCCCACCAGAGTTCGCAATAATTCTACAAGAGATGCTCTTTAATTGATGAATGGAGATTTCCAAACAATTCTCTTATAAGTATCCAATTTACTGGAAATACTTTTTTAGCTTGGAGTAAAGCTATCAAACTAGCCCTATGAGCTAAAGATAAATTAGGGTTCATAACAAGAGAAATTTCAATGCCTAGGCTGAATTTGCCAGAATATAAATTGTGGAAAAAGTATAATTACATGGTAGTTTCATGGATTTTGAATTCAATTTCAAAAGAATTATCAGATGTATTCATGTATACTAGAAGTGCTAAAGACTTTTAGATGAAAATGAAAGATTTGGGGAAAGTAATGGACCACTCGAATACCAAATTCAACAAGAAACTAATGCTAATAAGCAAAACAATTTGTCAACAGCCTTGTATTATACTAAGTTAAAGAAATTATGGGATGAGCTTAATTGTGTGATGCCTATTCCTATTTGTGAGTGCAAGAAATGTACCTGTGACATAGAAAAGAAATTGATCAATTTCTCCAGCAGGAACAAAGTTATGTAATTTTTAATGGGACTTAATGATACTTTTGATGGCGTTAGAAGTCACTTGCTTTTACAAGACCCTTTGGCTAGCATTAACAAAGTATATTTTTTGGTCCTGAGAGATAAAAAGTAAAAATTTATTTATAATTTAGTTCTAAATACTATAGAGAATGTAGCAATATTAGCCACAGGTTCTTCATCTAAATAGAATTTTATCAAGGATTCTAGTGATGGTCGACATATTAAAAAAGATCCCAACAAGTATTGCAATTACTGTAGAAAAGAAGGTCATACTAAAGATACTTGTTTTAAGTTAGTTGGGTATCCAAACTGGTATAAAGGTTCTAAGGACACTTCTGCGGTTCAAAAAACCTCTAAAGTTGGAAATCATTGGAATAAATCGATAAATTCTACAAAGAGTTCAAGTTCAAACCAATTTGCAGTACAAGTCCAAGCTTCAAAATTTCCTGTCACTCCTTTTGATCCTGAAGATACCAATATTCCTTCAAAGTCTGATGATTTGAGTAACATTATTCAATTAGCAGTTCAATAAGAATTTCAAAAATTATTCAAAGGCAAAAGCATCATGGAGTCCAACTTTGCAAGTTTTACTGATTTTGCAGGTATGTCTACACCCTACTATGTTTTTTGTAGTTTAAGTAAAAATATAGATCGTTGGATTATTGGCATAGGTGCTACTAATCACATGTCCCCTTATATTTCTTTATTTTCAACCTCTGCAAAACTTGAACCTGCTAAACCAATATTTTTACCTGATGGCCATATTACTCCAATTACTCATACGGGTAGTATTCCTCTACATTCCACTATGATTCTTGACTATGCATTATTCGTTCCTGGTTTTAAATATAATTTTCTTTCTGTTAATAAGCTAACCAAATTTAATAAAGTCAAAGTGATTTTTAATCCCACTGGTTGTCTTTTCCAGGACCTGTAGAATGAAAAGATTCTGGCAATTAGAAAAGAGGATAATGGACTCTACACAATTGACAGTCCTTGTTTTCATTTCACTTCTTCTCAAATTTCATCTATCATTGAATATGGTACTCCAGATAATTTCTTTGTAAATACCATATCTTCGAAGCATTTTATACATGTTAATAAAGAAGATTTTTAATTTACAAATTCTACATCTGATTCTATTCTGTGGTATTCTCGACTAGGACATACTTTTGATGTCTAATTATCTCATATTCCTACATTTTCTATCTCTTTTTCTCATAGATATGTTTGCTCTATTTGTCCTTTAGCTAAACAACAACATCTTTCTTTTCCTTTTTCTACTATTAAAACTTATTTTTCTTTTCAACTACTTCATCTTAATCTTTGGGGCCCTTTTTCCCAACCTTCTTTGACAGGTGCTCACTATTTCTTAACCATAGTCGATGATGTTTCTAGAAGTACTTGGACTTTTTCACTTCAACATAAATCTCAAGTTCTTAATACTTTAAATATTTATGTTCCTATATTGAAAACCAATTTAGTACCACTATTAAGACTATTAGGACAGACAATAGTACTAAATTTCTTAATGGTTCTTTTATTTATTTTCTTCATTCCAAAGGCATTATTCATCACAAAACTTGTCCTTATACCCCTCAACAAAATAGGGTGGTTGAGAAAAAGTATAAACATATTCTTAAAATCGCTAGAGCTTACGCCTACATGCTTCTCTTCCTCTGAAATTCTAGGGAGAATGCATTTTAACTGCTACTCATATTATTAATATGCTACCTACTACTATTCTTCAATGGAAATCTCCTCATAAAATTCTTTTCCAAACTCCTCCTCATTATCATAATCTAAGAGTTTTTAGCTGCTTAATAATATGCCACAAATACTTCTCCCCATAAAAAAAATGATAACAGAGTCATAAAATGCATATTTCTTGGTTATCCATCAGGTCAAAAGGCTTATAAACTTTGTGATTTGGATTCTCATTCTATTCTTGTTAGTAGAGATTTTAAATTTCATGAACAGTGTTTTCCTTTTCAATATTCTTCAGTTTCTTCTTCTTATGTTCTTCCTCTTATTTCTTCTTTTTCTTTTCATTCATCTCATTTAACTATTTCATCTCTTGTACAATATTCTCCTATCAATTCCTCTCCTTTTGTTCTTTTACTTCCATCTCGCAAAAGTACACGTGTCACTTCTAAATCTGCATGGTTAGATGATTTTGTTACAAATTTTAAACCTCAACCCAAACATATTGCTCATAATGCCTCTTTTAAACCTGTTATTTCAGGTCAATCTTATCCTTTATCTTTTCAACTTGATCCTACCATTTTTTCTTCTCCTTATCTTTCATTTATGGCAAATGTGTCAATTGAATCTGAGCCCTATTATTTTTCTTAACCCATCAAAGATCCTAGGTGGGTTGAGGCTATGCATAAAGAGTTGGATGCCTTAGACTCTAATGGCACTTGGGAGCTTACTTATTTACCACCCGACAAAAAGGCCATTGGTTCTAAATGGGTATATAAAATTAAATATCATGTTGATGGTACTATTGATAGATTTAAAGCACGTCTTATTGCTAAGGGCTATAATCAAATTGAAAGGCTAGACTATAATGATAGTTTCTTTCCTATTGCAAAGCTAGTAATTGTGTGCATTTTTCTTGTTATTGCTACTATTAAATCTTGGCCTATTCATCAGTTAGATATAAATAATGCTTTTCTACATGGACATTTAAATGAAGAAGTTTATATGTTTCCTCCTTTGGGATATGACAAAGCTCAATCTCACTATGTATGTAAACTCAAGCGATCCTTTTATGTTCTTAAATAGGCTTCAGTGGAATTTTGAGTTTACTACTACTTTATTGTACATTGGTTTTCATCAATCATTTCATGATAACTATTTGTTCACTATATTTACTTCCAGTCATTTTTGTGCCCTCTTGTTTATGTTGATTATATCTTATTGACTAGTATTGCTGAATCTATTTTGTTGGAGGTCAAACATTACCTTATAGAAAATTTACCATTAAAGATTTAGGTCATACAAAGTATTTTTTGGGTTTGGAAATTGCTCGATCTTTACATGGTACTTATATTACTCAGCATAAGTATATTCTCACTGTCATTTCTAATGTTGGTTTATCTGGTTCTAAGCTGGTCTTTAGTCCTTTGCCTAAAAATTTTAAATCGTAAGATTTTGGCCCTGCTATTTCAGAACCTGACAAATATCAAAGATTGATTGGTCGCTTGCTTTTTATTAATCTTACTAGGCTAGACATTAGTTATGTCGTGCAACAACTTAGTCAGTTTATGAGTTCTCTTTCTCAACAACATTGGGAGGCTGTTGTTCATATTATCAAATACTTAAAGCATTGTCCTAGTAAAGGTCTTTTTTTTATTCTGCTGCTTCTGATTTTTAGCTTAAAGCTTATTGTGATGCAAATTGAGCTTCTTGTTTGGATACTAGAAAATCTTTGACAGGTTACTGTATTTTTCTTGGATTAATTTCTTAGAAGACTAAAAAGCAGGTTACAGTCACTCGTTCTTCTGCCGAGGCCGAGTACCGTAGTATGGCTTCCACAGTTTATGAGTTACAGTGGATTTCTTATCTTTTACAGGAATTCCATGGTTTGCAATAACAAAGCCGCTCTGCACATTGCTTCAAATCATGTGTTCCATTAATGCACGAAACACTTGGATATGGATTGTTATATTATTCATAATTAGCTTAAAGTTGGCTTTATCCAACCTCAACATGTTTCTTCTTCTCAGCAGCTTGTAGTCATTATTACTAAGGCCCTTAGTCTTCATCAACGTTCTTTTCTTACTTCCAAGTTGGTTCTAGTTGATTTTTCTCAATAGCCTCCAACTTGAGGGGGGGATGTGTGAATATAGAAATTACTTTTACTATTTTATTGTTGTTAGCTATTGTAACTTGGTTATAGTAAATAGAGGCTTTATTTTAATTGTATTATAAAAAGGAGAGTACAATGGTTTTCTACAGCATTAAGAAATAAAATTATGATTTTCTTTTCTCGGGATAAAGCCATTTTTGGTGTCTGTACTTTTTGAAAGTTTACAATTTAGTGTGTGAATTTTTAAAAGTTACAATTAAGTGTTGCAACCTATTAAATTATTACATTGTAGTGTTCTCAGCTGGTAATGAATAAGTTTCCTGTATAATAGTGCTGAGTAGGCATGAAGAGCTGTGAATGGTGCTGAGTAGGCGTAAAATGACAGTATTATCCCTGCCAAAACTAATCACTCTCTCTCCCTTCTATATAGGCAGGTTCAAAAGCTATGCTAAAGACAAAAATCATATATATTCTATTCTTCTTTCTGATCGATTCTTAACAAAAATATCGTGTCTTATAAAGATAAAATCTAAAGCTCATCTTAAGAATGGAAGTTGTATCAGATGTTTACTTATATCAGAGGCGATATGTGTTGAGAACGTCATGGACAAATCATAATCCCGGTAGAAAATTCATGAAAGGTGAGACTGGAAGATGCTCTTTTTTATTTGGATTGATCCTCCGTTATGTAATAGAGCTAAGGCAACAATACTAGGATTATTGAGAAGAATCAATACACTAGAGGATGAAATGCACAGAAGCTGGAAAAAGGAGAAACTTCTGTGGGCATGGGCCATTTGTTTACTATAGTTCTTATATTTAAATGAATTAATGTTGTTATAAGTGTGTGCCATTGGTAAGGAAGGTAGATTATGATGTTGTAGATGAATATTAAGTGAAATGTAAGGTAGATTTAGGTTACTATTTTTTTACAAACAGAAATGATGTAATGTGTTTGATGAAATGCTTCAATGAAAAAGCTATGATGTTCATTGATGTCATTGAATGGATGGAAATGGGCATCGGTTATGAATTTTTAAGGCTTTTATAGCTTAATTTGATTTGGTTTAGAATGTCAACAATGTGTTTAATAGAATGCTTAAAAGAAGAAGATAAGATGTTCCATGAGAAATTGATTAGATGTAAATGTGCATTGTTAATGAAATTTTATGTTGATTGAATAGGAATTAGCAATTTGCAGTGAAAGACAAATGGGAATTGACACAGCATTCCCATTTGGTAATTGACAGGTCCAAAAGTTGTAGCTATATTATGGTATAATGATACCATTAAGTATGTTATATACAGTTAAAAAATGAGCAAAATAAAATAAACCGATAAACATACAAAAGAAGTACAATCGTGATACAAATTCCACTGCTACATATATAGCTTTCTACTTAGTAAATTTGTACATCCATGATACAAATTCCACTTGTAACTGAAATTACACATCCCTGATACAAAAAAAACCATATTATATGTTGCTTCTAAATATGTCCAAAAATTGGCAACATATATTCTAAACTGGTTAGTACCTATGTTGCTTCTAAACTGGCAATAAAAATTGGCAACATATGTTCCTTCTAAACTGCTTACCATTGCTATTCCATTTCTGCAGAGCCCTTTGCAATACAATAAAAACTGATACCAAAGTTGTACAAACTATAAGCAAAATGTTTTTACATTTCAATCAAGCAAATCTAACTTTTTTTTGGCCTTGTGTGAGATTGATTAAGGCTAGCTTCTGTATTTTGTATGGTATTGGCATCACTTTCAGATGGTTGCTCCATAGCCAGTTTTTTTTGCACATGTTGTTCTCTGTGAAAATGGAATGAGTCACATTAGACTACTAACTCATATGAGTTTTACATATATTACATGGAATATAAATATATATTTGAACTCACTTGTAATTGACTTCGAGTTATGTATCTCTTTCCTCATTTCTTAAATCCTTCTTCTGGCTTCTGTTTCATGAACTCAGGCTCATGCTCATTACTAACTCTTGTTCTGCCTTTTGTATAGATAACCCTTTGTGAATCAGTTTTTGGCTGTAATTATGCACAACATATCAATCATGGAATTCATGTAACATATAAATACAATAACACATAAAGATAATTAAATGAATAAATAAATTTATCACCACAGTGCCTGTCTTTATGTCATTGTAAACACCATATCCCCTAGCAGGTTGTACAGCAATTCCTGGAATATAAGTGCTTTTGACCTTTTGCTTCCTTTTATAGTAATTAGCACTTGAAAGTTTTTCAGGACTTCCAAATTTGACAACTGGATTCATCACTCTTTCATCCTCACTTTTAAGCTATTCAAGAACATTGATTTGATGGACCTGAACTTCAGTTGGAGCTCCCCCTTCAGTGATCACAGGCCTTGCATTTTTTGGCTTGACAACCTGCATGGAATTCATGTATTTTAATCAACAGACTTACAGCAAACATTACTTGAATTTACAGATAAAGTTGCAATAATAAATTTATAGGCATTTTAAAAATTCTTACCTTAAGCTTTGGTATGTTGCATTTTCTTCTTTACTGTCCAGGCAATCCTCAAAGAATCCAATACTACCTCACTTACTGTCTGAATTGTAGGCTCAGTGAATGGCTCTATTGCAGGCTGGGTATGCCCTTCAGTTGTAGGATCACTGAGTGGCTCAATATCAGGCTCAGGTGCAGGCTGGGTATGACCTTCAGTTGCTCATTCTCTGACTGGCTCATTCTCATGCGCAGTGCAAGGGTCACATAATGGATCACTTGTAGGTTCTTTGGTTAGATCAGTTGCATGACATATTTTATTTGGGAATTCTTCAACATAGGATAAGTTGTTTTGTTGTGACCTTTTTGAAAACAGACCTGGCAGGTCATCACTCTCCCTTTCCTAGAAAGCCTATTTCCACTTGAGCCTTCCCATTCTTCTTTCTTCCTATTCTTAGGAGGTCTGTCTGGCATTTTTCTATACTTAAGAGTTTTTGGAGGGGAAAGAACTGATTTTTTCTAAAATTTGGGGTCATTCATGGGTTTCATCATGTTACTATAGGCTCTTAGGTAAGTCTTCTTCCTATAAAATATGTGCACATAATCTTCAGGTTCATGTCCTAAATATCGAGTGGCATAAATAGCTTGAGGGCAAGGAATACCTGTTAGCTCCTATTTTCTACAAGGACATGTTCTTTGTTGCAAGTCAATAACATAAGTATCCCCATTATACCCAACTTCAAACCCCTTATCCCCATTCCAAATAAGCTCACAATTTCCACTTTCTTTAATATTGTCATGCAATTTCCTCCTAATTCTAGTCCCAAATTCTCCTATCCATTTACTTACCAATTCTCTATTAGTTACTAACCTCTTGAAAACTAATTTCCTATTGTCTTCCAACATTGAATATATATTTTTTTATCCTAGCTTCTATAATTTTTCCATTAAAAGCCTCACAAAGATTATTGTCAATAATATCACATTTTACCTCTGTTGAAAAGTAGGCTCTACACTAATGCCTTGGATGAGTGATAAGCATGTCTTCATATCCTTTAGGTGCGAGGCTCTTTATTTCATTCATGTTTGCCTTAAAATCAGGCATATTTAGAGACTTTGCACATGCCCAAAATAACTTCTACAAATCTTTGTTCCTGCCATGTCTTTTCCTCTAATTTGTATATAGGTGTCTAGCACAGCACCTATGTTCAACTTCTGGAAAAATTGAACCAACAGTATCTAAGAGACCCTGAAATTATGCACAATATGTAAATCAACTTCTGTAAATGAACAACGATAAATAAATTAATTAAAACTAAACCACAAATCATATTGTGGTAGAAATGTACCTTCTGTTGATCAGTAATCACAGTCCAGCCTGTACCATCTCCAAGGCCTAAGTCTTTTGTTAGCAGCTCCAAGAACCACTCCCATGTCACTCTCCTTTCACAGTCAACTACACACCAAGCCACAAGGAATATTTGATTATTCCCATCCCTCCCACAGCTACCAAAACCTCTCCCTTAATTGCTCCTTTTAAAAATCAACCATCTAGACCCAACATTATTCTACAACCTCTTAAAAGCCCTTCCTTTAGACAATTAATGGAAATGTACAATCCCTCAAACATTGGTGGACTCCCTTCTAATGGTCTTGGCACTTTCAATTGAGTTATGCTTCCTTCATTTGATCTCTCAATCTCACCAACATAATCCCACAGAAGAGCAAACTCTTTTTTAATATCACCTTGTAACTTATCTAAGACATGTTGCCTTGCTCTCTTCACTTTAGTTAAACTTATCTCAAGCTTCAAGTCTTATTTAATCAAATCTTTCAAGTCTGTCAACCTCATGGATGCTATTGACTTGTACTTATATAAGCAATTTCTAGCAATCTACTTAGCTGTCACTCTTCTATTCTTGAAGGTCATTGTACATGTATGCCCAGGTATGCATGTTTTAATGAGAAAGCCTTTTGCACTTGTATCCTTTAAACCAAATATCATCCACTGACAATTAGGATTCACACAGTTCACCCTAACCTCTGCAGTTGTATTTCTCACTAACTTAATCTCCCTTCTTTCTTGTACTGCATACTTCACCAAAGCTTCTTTCAATTCCTTTGCCCCACCCACTCTCATGCCCAAACAAAAATTAACTTGTCTGGCTACTGGTTTATACACTGGATATGTTGACTTCCTTCTTACTGCATGATCATCATCAGATGCATTAGTACTCACTGCACTGTAGTCATCACTGGAGTCCCAGTAATCAGTCCTATTTCCTTCATCTTCACCTGAAATAGCTGCCTCTTGATCCTCTTCAGCCTCATTTATGTTAACTTCTTCTGCCCTTTCACAATTACTTTCAGTACTTTTATGTACTGCACCCTTCTATTTCTGCCTCTGCCTCTGATTCTTCTTTAAAGTGAAGTTCCTGACTATATCTTTGGCTGCCTGTAGCTCTTCATCATCATCAGACATCCCCTCACACATAATGACTTCCTCATCTGAATATGTACCTTCATCCTACAATTCCTCATCAATGCTCACCTCATGAACCCTAACTCTGTCTTCAAATTCCCCTTCAACCCTAACTGTGTCTACAAATTCCCCTTCCCCACTCTCAGATCTAGGAATGTTAACAATAACCTCAGTTTTCCCTACCACATTTTCAACCACTGACCTACCATTATTTATTTCTAAAGATCCCCTCTCTGTTGCATCAGACCTTACAGCCCCCACACCTTCCCCACTATAAGACAAGTTATCTACTATCTCACTAGCTATGTCATCCACTATTGTAGCATCTGTTAGGTCACAAATATTCCCACCACTATTTGAATTTCCATTAATGTCCCTCAATATTTTATGCTCAGTAAACACCTTTACAAAGTTATTCTCTTTCACTATTTTAACCATGTCTGCATGTGACAAGTCATACAAAGGCCTTAACCTATCTGATAAAGTGATGCCAGGTACCCTAAAATGCATCTTTTCCAAATTTCTATACCCCAATATATCTCATATAGCTTTTTCAAAACTACCAAGTGTGAAATGGTCTACATCAACCTCAATTTCAAATTTATTTCCTCCAATATATATTTTTTCCCTACCACAAGAATCATTTATAAATATTCC
>CATIWO010663627.1:0-11144 GCA_949673435.1 Macaranga tanarius
AATATTTTTATAAATATTATTTTATTAACTCTTAAAATATAAAATATATTTCATATGAATCATTATAAATAATTTATATTATTTACAATTAACAATTTATTATATTTATATTATAATAATTTATATATTTTTAATAAAAAAATTAAAATAAAATTAGCATTTAATAAATATTTTAATCACGTGCAACGCACGTGAGAGAAAAACTAATATTTTTAAAAGGGTAATGATACATGTCGCTCTGAGCGACATGAATAGTGTTATCACTCACCAAATAAAGATAAAAATTTATTTTTAAAAATTATTTATTTGTCTCATTAGCAGGATGAGCATTTGAATGAATGAAGGACAATTTGAGGGTTTCTACATCAAGCGACCACATTATTGATGTCGCTTATCCTTCTTAATCCACACATTGATCACAAAATTATTAGAAACGCCAAAAGAACTTCTGAAATGAAATTGTCAACACATTTATAACGCGCACCGACGTGTTTTTTTTCCCTATTTGGCTAGCAATTAAAATAATCTCATCATTTTCTTTAAATTAGAGCAACATGATCAATGAAGCAAAGCAACATTAACAAATGCAAGAGAGGGAAATGGGTAGTCAAGAACAAGAAGTGATATTGTTGGGAGCTTGGTTTAGCCCATATGCACACAGAGTGCAGTGGGCACTGAAGCTGAAGGGAATCCAGTATCAATATTTGGAAGAAGACATTAATAATAAGAGTCCTCTCCTCCTACAGCACAACCCAGTAACCAAAAAGATCCCTGTCCTTGTTCATGATGGGAGAGCCATTTTTGATTCACTCGGTATTGTTGAGTACATTGATGAGATATGGAACCATAGCCCCAGGTTCATGCCTCAGGATCCTTATGAGAAGGCCATGGTTCGATTTTGGGCTGATTTCATTGAAGAGAAGGTATATAACTCTTTCTTTCCTTTTTCTAATAGTAAAGAAAATAAGGTAAGTAGGCATGTAATGTATTTTTCTTCTAACAACAAAATGAAAATTTCATCTATTATTAAGAATTTTACAACAAAATAATATTTGTCATATAAAGGCACATAATTCAAGCATATCTTTGTGTTACAAATCCAACCGTAAAGTGTAATACATCTCAAATAAGCAAGAATTTTCCAGCATCACTAAGATGTTACTTTTGCATCATGCATATATAATTCAGCTTATATATAAGTACAGCCCAAAATCGATGGGTTTGTTCTTGTTTTGCCAGTTGCACAAAGCTATAAGAAGAGCAAAAGTGTTTGAAGGAGAGAGAAAAGAGAAAGAAGTGAATCAAGCAAAAGAGGGTCTACAAGTATTGGATGATATGCTCAAAGGCAAGAAGTTCTTTGGAGGAGATTCAATTGGGTTCCTGGACATTGCGTTTGGTTGGACTGCAGTTTGGTTACAAGTTTTTGAAGAACTTGGTGCTTTTAAAGTATTTGAAAGGGATCACTATCCACTCTTAGAAAAGTGGATTCAGAATTTTAAGCAGCAACAAGTCATCAGAGAGACTCTGCCTTCAAAGGGAAAGTTGATACTTGCTCTTGAGAGTTATGGGGAAGCTTCAATAACAACTAAAAAATGATAATTTTCATGGTGGTTTTAATATTGTTGGACTAATTAAGGTTTAACTCGTATAAGATTTGATGCTATTTGCGGCATATATTAAAATCTCTTTAATATGTGTCTTGGCTTCTTATAATGATAATGTGTGTCTATGTGTAATAATCAAGGTTTGCAATAAAAATCTATCTTTATGATTTGTTTCCAATTAATTAAGGTAAAGTTGTAACCATATATAATATCACACGACAAGTTAGAATCTCCGTGTTTATGGGCGAACCAACATTTGATAAATTTAATGTGATATTATTGCGTTCTAAATTTTTTTAATATGGTAAAAAGAATTATTTTACGTGCCTTTACCCAATTACCCATAGTGTCTATATGACATTTATTAGTGAAATCTAATACTGTAATCATGTGTTCTACATGCCAATAAAGAAAATCGTGCGTGCAGTTGTGAAGAAAAAAATAAATAAATTGGAGCACCAAACATCATTATATTAATTTGATTAAGTAAATTCATTTTGTCATAATTTCAATTTTAGTGTGCAACTAGGGTAGTGAGACTGTTTGTTCCATAGAATTGGAGCAGATTCAAAACCTCTATCCACATTTAAATAATTAATTTTTTTAATTTAAATAATTGATATTTAAAATTTATTGTACCGTGACTAATTCAATTTGACCACAACAAAAACAATAAAAATTTTCTAATTACTATATAACATCTGCACATCCTGACTATAACTCTCAAAGACATTCCATCAATAGATCTCGTCGTCCATAAAAAAAATATATATAAGTATTTTTTTTAATAATAATTTTTTTGAACTAGATTTTTTTTCTAATAATTAATCCTCATAATTTTTAATTTTTAATTTTTTCATAAAAACACCTGACTACACGACATAATTCCCAAAAAAAATCGTCATCTTCCCTTGGCACAACATAAATTTTGTGGCCTACTGCATCCTAACACCTCAACAACTATTAAGAGCTCTTCTACATCTCCAGAAGCCACCATGCATTTCTCTTGATTTCTTCTTTTATTTTGAAATCTTTTGGTATATTATACCAAGCATGACATGAATACATTTCTTTTGATAACTCCTCTTAATTTGAAATCAAGCTATATATTACAAATTTATTTCATATTATACAAAACATAGCATTGATAATATCTTTATTAATGACTCAAAAAAAAAGGATAATATCTTTATTAATTACAAAAATATATTTCTAATTAATAAAAAAGTCATATAATATAAATATTAATAAATCATATAATAAATTGTAATTTTTTAAAATTATATAAAAAATAATTTTACAAATTTAAATTGTGCATTTTAAGATATTAAGGAAAAACTTGGAAGACTACTCACTCGTTGATAATTAAGGGCTGATATAAATTTGTCGTTAGCCATGTGCCCATGTGACCATGTCCATGCTTGCCTCATCCACTATTTACATATTGGTGGATCCATCAGAGTTTTTTTTTGGTACAACGGAAGATTGAACCATCATAGTTTTTAAATTGGACATATTTTATATTAGTGTGATATAATGTATTTTGAGTCGATTATCCTATAATTTTTTAATGGCTCAACTCACATTTTTTTAATATATTTTATATCAGTGCGATATGATGTATTTTGGGTCGATTATCCTATAATTTTTTTAATATCTCAACTTATTTTTTTTTTAATTGTACAAAATATACATATCTGGCGACAGATAAAATGTACCATTTTCACAAAATCATGATAATTTTTGTAAAGGTGTATCGACCAATATAACTTAAGTACATATACTCTATAATCAATATGGAATCACAAAAAAACCAATTTATTTTCCAGTTCTCATAAATGGAAAATACCATACCACAGACATTGTAAATGCGTTTTTTTGAATTACTCAAAATACACACTTTCTTTCACAAAAATCATAATAATTCTATAAAAACATGCTAACTCATATAATCCAAACGTATAAACTCCACAAAATGTGGCTCAACTTCCTACATTTCTATTGTTCTATACATTTAGTCCTTTTGTAATTGGGAGTGCGAGTGCAACTAGAACTTGACAAATAATTTTTTTTTTTTAAAAAAATTATATATTAACTCATGTACTTTTATTTTTGTAAATATTAAGTCCCCAATTTTATCATCAATATATACATAATTTAATTACTCGTACTTTTTTAATATAAAAATGATATTAAATGATAAACATTCTTATGAACATTAATCAAAACAATATCGTCGTAATTTGGTTGTTAAAATTTTTATTTAATTTTTGAAAAATAATTTAAGCAAAAATTCAAATAGATTTTATTTTAAATAACAATAAATGATGAAGTGTATCGATTTTTAACAAAAGAGAGTTTTTATACTTGAAAAAAGAGTTAATTATAAATATTTAAAAAATAAGAATATTGGTATTGATATAATTTTTAAGAAAAAATATACAAGTTATTATATTAAAAAAGATAAATTAGTGTGGATTTTTAAAATTTTCAGAGTGAAAATAAGTGCATCTTTTAATAATTTAATGTTTTAAAAATAACTTAATGGTAAAATTTTTAAAATAGTATAATATAAATTAGTATTAGATTATAGTTAATAAAAAGACAAAATTTTTAAAAATTGTATTAGTAATAAAATATTTAATTAGAAATTAATTAAATTATAAATTTATTGAATAATATATAAATATTAATAATTAACTAAAATATTTATTGAAAGTAAAGAAAATAATTTTAAAAGTCATTTAAGAATTAATTTGTTAAAAATTTAAAATATACAAATTTATTGACGATTTTAAAAATTATAGGGATTAAATAAAATAGTTTACTATATAATGGGCCATGAACATGAATAAAGTCTCCATTTGAAAAGGCTGGCAGTTCATAGCCCAAAAGTTCATGAACATAAAACCCTTTTGCCTCATCTCTCTCCTTAAACCCTTTTGAAAACATTCGCTCACTCTCTGTTATGTATTTCACTCTGTGCTCTGAAAAAAACAAAAGTTCTTTAAAGAACATCCGTTGAAGCGGCTCTATGCGTCGGGCTCCTTTCAAACTTTCCTGGTCAGTAAGCAAATTTATATATTTTTATATTATTATTATTATTATTATTATTATTATTCATTGGAGCAAATTCTATTTATTCAGCTGTTTCGTTTTTTTTTTTTGAGTGCATGAAAATGAAACCCTTTTGGATACAGAGTTTGAATTGTGCTATTAATGTTGTTTAGCAGCTTTTAATGTAATTGGGTATATTTAAGTGTTATAAAGATCCAATTTTTAGCTATCAAAACTGTTAAATTTTCTTTGTGATGATTATGTACTTGCAATAGTTAAGTTTTATAACATAATGATGATGAACTTAATTAACAAATGCATATTGGAGTTGGATTTTACATGATGAACTTGACTTAATTTCAAGATTAGTTTGTAGCAACTAAAGAACCAAAGGTTTCAAGCTAAATTGCAGTAGTCAATTAATCATTCGGTTTGGTGGAAAAGTCTGACACAATTGATATAAGTGAAAAAAAAGAGGGATTTGGGTTCATGACTTGTGTAATTTGGTGTCAAATTGGACCTTAATTTTAGAAATCTTTTCTGTAAATTGAATAATCTTTTTTGTGTAGTACCATCAAGAGTATTTGACTGAATGTTTGGAGTTCGATTTCTGAATGCTCGTTATTATTATATTTTAATTTAAGGTAAATTAAGCCGCTTGTAATTTTCACACTTCAAGTCTTACAGACTTTTTCATTTATTGTCTCCTTTCATTTTTTGAGTTTCTGTATGTAAGAAAAAGAAGATGAAGATGATGGAATTGATTTACCTATTCACCAAAATTCTGTTTCATTTTCATTCTCCTGCCTAAAATCGGTTCCATCCTTTTGAGTGTTTTATTATTTTTTTTCCTTCTTCAAGAAAATGTGCTCTGTGATGTTGATTGTGTTTCTTAGTAATCTTTATATGTGAACAAGTCTGTTTCTTATTTTGCATTGACTGACATTTGTTTTACTGGGCAGTGAAGAACTTGCATTTTGCTTTCCTTCCTTTATTCAACTGTTTTATAAGAACTGTGGCTGTGGCTTTAGTGTTGGTTCTTCTATTGTGGATCACATCAATGTAAGAAACTACTCTTGCAAGAGTTTACTGGATCCAACTAGCAAGAATTTCAGTGCAAAGGCTGAGAGCTATAATCACTCTTTTAAAAGAGATTCAAGTCATTTTTGTCTTCCTCCTAAATTTCGAAGTGGTGAAACCTATTCAGTTCTGCAGTCGAAGGCTTTCCAGCACTGGTTCAAAAACTGGCAAGAACAGAGGAAGCATAAACTCACGGCCAGCACTTTTGCTGGGGCTATTGGTTTTTGGCGTGGCAGAAGAGTCCAGCTTTGGCTAGAGAAACTTGGTGCAATAGAACCATTTTCTGGGAATCTGGCTACTTGTTGGAGCAACATCAAAGAAGAGGAAGCTCTTGAAAGATATAAGCTAATCACAGGAAATACTGTTTCTTTCCCTGAATTTCAGGTTTATGGTGTGAATAATCCAGAAGATGATTGGCTAGCAGCTTCACCTGATGGTGTAGTTTACAGGCTTGTTGACGGCTTTCCTTCTCGAGGAGTGCTAGAAATAAAATGTCCATTTTTTGATGGAAATATGAGCAAAGCTTCTCCGTGGAAGCGAATTCCTCTATATCATATTCCACAAGCGCAAGGTTTAATGGAAATACTGGACAGGGATTGGATGGATTTCTATGTTTGGACCCCTGTAGGGAGCAGTCTATTCAGGATATATCGAGATGTGGAATACTGGTATGCTCTCAAAATGGCTCTTTCTGATTTCTGGTGGAAGCATGTGCAACCAGCAAAGGAGATATGCAGTAAGTCTGGCATAAAAGATCTCCATACAGAGTTCCAATTATTCAAGCCAGCTCCTAGGCATGAATTATGTAGCTATATAGTTTATGAAAGCAAACGCATTGTTGATAGTTCCAAGTTACTGTTGCGGGAAATTCATGGGAAATTGCAAGACTGATGCAAAGACATCAAAATGTGGGGTCTTAATGTATCTGGCCTAAGGCAGAATTTCATGTTTTATGTGCTGAGCTAGCTGGAATAAGGGTTTCAAGAAATTGTGTGTTCACTGCAAGTAATTTTGAGAAATCCCTCATGCCTGTAGCCTGCCAAGTTCATCTCGTTCCAAATTTGTTTGAATGGAAGATAAGTATTCCTAGTCAGAAGTTTTTTACCAGAAACCTTGTGCTGATGCTCTAGTATTTTGGTTTATTTCATATAAGTTCTTTGGTTGTGCAATCATTTTATTTCATCAAAGTTCCAAATTGCCCTTTGATATCCCAAAATCTGCAGGATTTTGAATTTAGGAGCTCTTTCTTCTTTAAGGATAGGCAATTTATGTGCAATCTCTTCTCCTCCCATGAAATGCTTTAGTTATATACGTACAGTAAATGAAGAAGAAATTGAGCTACGTCACCCATTCTACGACAGATTGCTGGGCAAGTTACTCTGAACTTGGGGGTGACTCTACAAAATCATGGCTATGATGTAGGTGTTGCAAGATGGCTTTGGTTGAAGGGTTTGGGTGATTTGCAGGGTTCCGTTCCAATAATGATGGTGAATTATTTATGAAAGAAACCAGGTGTATGAGATCCTATAAATGTATGATACAACTGGTGTAACAACAGAGGATCATAGGCAAAATGTATGGATTGGCTTATGGGGAAGTGGTTTACTGCTAAATCCAATTAACATTGCTTGGTTCTGATCTCTCAACTTGCATTTGAGTTTAGATGACCTAATGGATTATACATGAATGGTGGGAAGACAGGTCATCGAATGTGTAAATTTCAGCTGCAAAGAATACACCTCCTGTGATTTGCATTGGCATGTTATTGGAACACAGAATGTTTCAACAATATCAGAGAGGATGACAAAAAGGTTCATAAGTTGAGGTATTCGAATAATCTAAATAATTTATTTTAGTACTTTTGTATGTAACTATTATAATTCTGTTCTCTAGTTACTCTTAGTTTTGAAGATAAATTCCATTTTTATTTCTGGTTATCAGCTTTGCTTGTGAAGATTTCTCAAGCACCGCAACTGTTTCTCGCAGCAACTGTGACAAGGGGCATCATGGTATTACTTGCACAGCAAACTGATACGGTTCGATTTCAATAATCCTTTTCGAGAAATATGTAGTAGCCTTACCTTCATACGATCCTTGGTTTGTGGAACTGCATCTATAGTGTAGACTGTATTGAGGTTCAATATTGCCAGATGATGCAGTTCATGGAATTTGAATGTAGTGATGTGAGAATTGGAAGAGTTCCCAGATGGGAGCTTTGTGCTTAGCCATTACTTTTTGTTTCTTTGGTACTAGAAGAACCGAGGCATTTGGTGAGCTCATTGAGCAAAACTTGCATATGCTGGTTTATTTTGAGTTATATAATTATTCTTTTAAGTTAATGGTACGATACAATTAATAATAATAATACATGATTCTTAAGTTGTGAATGGATTAATAGAAAAATTTTTTATTAAAAAAGAAAAAAAAAACCATATAGCATATGATATAAGACATTTTCTCTTTCACCAACAAAATATTCCCAAATACAAGAGGCGAATCCTGCATCGAAGGCAATCCATCGCACATCTTGAAAAGGCCGGATTATTGTTTTTGTGGCTTAGGAGGTTTATAATCTTTTATGTATGGTCATTTTTAGTGGTTGAATTTTTTAAAATTTGATAAGTTAGTATGTTAACGTTTCTTTATAACAATTAAGTATAGCAGTCTGTAAAAAAATAACAATAAAATGTATATGGCATGTCGTGAATGAGTTGCTCTTTAATGATACACTATTTTAGAATTAAAAGATGTTATTGTATCCAAAACTTGAAAAAGCATATAATGAGTATTAATTTTTTAAGTGAAAAATAATTTTATTTAAATTAATTTTATTTTAATTTACTTATAATTTAAATTTTAATTATTTTTAGCAAATAAAAAATAAAAAATAAAAAATTTAAAATATTTAAATGTACAATTTTAACTATCATCTTTCGTTTTCTTTAATTAGCAAAATGTAAAAAGTATAATTTTTATCTATTTTTGTTTTTATTAAAATTTTAGTATAGGTTAATAGTTTAAATAATTTTTTATTAGATTTATTATGATTTTAATAAAAAATAAAACATTATAAAAATAAAAGGTAAATTTAAATAATTATCATAGGTAATTTAGTCATTTTCATTATGTAACATGCTGCATATACTTTATTGTTAATTTTTTGCATGTTACAATGCTTAATTATTATAAAAAAAAATAATAATTAAAACACTAAATTGTTAAATTGTATCAAACACCAAAAATGTCTTTATCCCAAATCTTTTATAAATTTATTTAATTTTTAAGAATTAGTAAAAAATGTCTTATTATTTTACCATAATTTTATATAATTAAAATTAATTTTAAAAATTAATAAATTATGTTACTTTATTATTTTAGAAAATAATTCATAATTTTATATAAAAAAGATCATAATATGTGATATTTTAAAAAAATAACTCATAATTCTTAAAAAAAAGTATATAAATTTGTTAAAAAAATTAATCATGATTAAATATTTAACTTTTAAAGTTAAAAATATAATAAATACCAATTAATTGTACTATATATCAAATTTATAGTAGAAAGTCCATAATTATATATTGCGAATAGAATTCATTCAAAATTTCTGTTTAATTTGATATAGTTTGTACTTTTATTAATCGTTTTTGAATGCTCATATAGCAAATTGACATAGTTTTTTCATTTAAAAGAATAAAAAATAATTGATGTGTTAGTGGAATCTAAAATTGGAAGTAAGGTCTTAGATGCCATATGTATTTTTGTTTGAATTAATTCATTAAGGTGAAGATTGTATTAAAATTACAAATACTCTATCAAATTAAAATATTTCTGTTAATTTTAAAAATTTTAAGTAAATTTACTAAAAGGAGCAAATCTGACATTTTTTCTTTTATTTTTCATTTTTTTTATTTCATAAAAAATCTCTACCTCATCATTAAATTTAGGCTCAACACAAGCTGATGAGCACATTATTATAAACCAATTATAAATTATTTCGAAAATTTTTTATTTTTAGTATTGTTGATAATAGACAAGATAAATTAAGAAGTTATACCCAATGAAAAATTTATACAATAATAGGTAATGCATCCTGCATGAACTGCGAGACGTATAAAGATAGATTTTTTTTTAATTTACTATCATGCCTCCTTTTTATTTTCCTGATTATACGGTCATGCGGCCCATGTCACTGCAGGCTGCAGCAACTATCTTTTCCTCGAAATATGCATATTTACTCCTTGTGCACAGGCTGGTCAAACATCTCCACTCCGACCATGGAAACTTGGCTTACAATCGTCCTCTGTCTCTGCATCTCTGCCCTCCTTATGCACCTTCTCAACCTTCTCTGCCCTGCCAAGAATTCTGCCCGCAAACTTCCTCCTGGACCTCCTACTTTTCCTATTATCGGCAACTTCCTCTGGCTCACCAAATGCTTCTTCGATCTTGAGCCTATTCTCCGCTCACTCCACTCCAAGTTCGGGCCAGTAGTCACCCTTCACATCGGCTCTAGCCCTGCCATCTTCGTCAAAGACCGCACCATTATCCACCAAGCTTTAGTTCAAAATGGTGCCATCTTCGCTGACCGTCCACCATCTCTTGGAATTGAAATGTTTAACTCTAGCAATAAACATACTATCAATTCTGCTTTATATGGACCAACTTGGCGTCTTCTACGACGGAACCTCACTGCAGAGATCCTACATCATTCGCGTGTCAAGTCCTACTCACATGCCCGGAAATGGGTCCTGCAGATGCTAAAGGAACGTCTTGAGTCAGAAGCCAAAGCTAGTGGAAGTGTTAGGGTGATGGGTCATTTTCGATACACCATGTTTTCCTTGTTAGTCCTCATGTGTTTTGGAGATGAGCTTGACGAAGATCAGATACAAAAGATCGAGAATGCTCAGCGACTTCTGCTGTTAAATTTTGAAAAATTCAATGTATTAAGCTTCTGGCCAAGTGTAACTAAGATTTTGTTCAGGAAGATGTGGAAGGAGTACTTTCAGATTCGTCAAAATCAAGAAAACATATATGTCCCTTTAATAAGAGCAAGAAAGGAGCTGAAGGATCAAAGATTGAGCAAGGTTAAAGAAGAGAAATATGTCTTGTCCTATGTCCATACCTTGATAGATTTGGAGCTTCCTGATGATAAAAGAAAGCTGGAAGAAGATGAAATAGTTAGTTTATGCTCGGAGTTTCTCAATGCCGGAACTGATACTACCGCTACAGCGTTGCAATGGATCATGGCGAATTTAATCAAGTGCCCAAGCATCCAAGACAAACTATACATGGAGATTAAAAGGGTAGTAGGAACAGAACAAGAAATGATAAAAGAAGATGATTTGCAGAAGATGCCTTACTTGAAAGCTGTGATTTTGGAAGGTCTAAGGCGACACCCTCCTG
>CATIWO010663890.1:0-22833 GCA_949673435.1 Macaranga tanarius
TGTTATATATATATATATATATATATATATATATATATATATATATATATCACTTAATTAGTTCTTGAGAAGTGATATATGTATTGTTATATTAGTAATTGCTTATTGAGTCGCAAGCTCACCCATTTGCAACTATTTTTCAGGAGATAGTTAGTAAGAGCTTGGAGCTTGATTAGCTTGTGACTTCTGGAGGCTTGAGGTGTGCTTGTTGATATCATCCTCCATCCATTCATTAGCATGCACCTCATGTATTTTGTATTGATGTGTTGAGCATTGAGCTATATGTAATGATATGTTGGAAATGCACTTTGAGTGTACATATGAATTTGAGATGGTGGAGTTTGTGTATAAGAATTGTGAAGTATATATATATGGTTATGCAATGTTAATGTTGAAATTGCACTAGGTGATGTGCACTAGAACAATGTCTTGTGATGTCTATATATATATATATATACATGAATTGAGAAATTCTTGCGGATATTATGATTGTGTTAAATGTATATATATTATTTGATAGAGTGGTTAATGCATATATGTGTGTGTGTGATAAGCATGCACTATGTTTTGTATACATATAAGTATGGATTATGGAGTTATGTATTTGAAAGTGCTTTTGTAAAGCACTTGTTAATGTATTTTGAACATGGTTGAATGTATATATATATTTTTGGTTGTTTTTCTTCTTCAAAATGAGTGAAAAATCAATGTTTTAGAAGCTTAAATACATGGGATAAGTATTGGGATTGATTTAGGGTGAATTGAGTATGTTTTAGGGAGGCTGCCACCAGTCATTGGCTAGCGCCAGTGACTGGCGAGCGTCAGTCCCTGGTGGCTACGAGTTAGCACTGGCGATCTCCAGTGGGTGGCGAGCGCCAGTCTCTGCGCATTTATGTCTACGTATTTTGACCATAACTAGAGCTACAAAATTCCAAATGAGGTGTGGTTTGAAGATATGGAAACTTTAAAGAGTCCTCTACAACTTTTATGTTTTAATAATTTCCAAAATCCACCTCTAAAATAGTCAAAAATAGCTGGACATTTTATTGCTTACATTAATTTGTAATCTGCCATGCATGACCTTTAGGTGTTCAAAACCTCATAACTAATTTTGTACATTTCCAAATTATGTGATTCAAATTGGAAAAGAAACTAGACTCATAAATAAAAAGTTTTTAATAGTTTTCAAATGAATTTTTCAACTTGATTTTTATATATTGATATAAAAGTTTATACCCCATTGGTTTTAAGCTACATTTGCATAAGTATATATTTTGTGGTTGGATTTGATGTTGTTGTGTATTGCATACTTGTGTGGTTTGTGTGATGAGTATGAAGGTGCATGACATATAGTTGTGTTCTTGAAAGAATTTTATTTTCTTTCTAATTGGAACACATGTTAGACGAATTTGAGGCCACGTGTTGCGGGTTTCACATTTTTTCTTTTTTTTTCCCTTTTTTTTTCCTTCTCTTTAAGGTTAGAGGGGGAGCTGGGGGATTTAAACCTCAATTTTTTATAAATACCAACTCCCGCGATGAAATAGAGAACCATCTCATTCAAGGCGAGTTGGCAACACAAAAGATAACCTTATTTGGTTTTTTTTTCAGAAGACAGTGTCCTCATTTGAGTTTTTTTTTTTTTTTTTTTGACATTTCAGCATATATTTTTATCTTTTTCTTTATAACAAGTATGCAATTTTATCTTGTCTAAAAATATTCAGTTTAATTCTTGTAATTTTAAATTATTTTTATTTAATCCTTTTAATTTTATTTTTAACAATTAAATTCTTAAAATTACTAAAATAACTCAAGTAAATTTATTACAAATTTTTAAAAATTATATATTTTTTTCAATTTTTTTTATCTAATTCAAATGTAGGTCATTTATTTTTAATAAATTATAATATTAGAACATTTAATTTTAAAAATTATAAAAATACTTATAATAAAAAAGACACGTAAGTTATTTAGTAAATAAAATATAATAAATTATATCCATCCATATAAAATTTATCATATTTATTCAAATATATTTATAATTGTAGCGACTAAATATGTTATATAATTTATAAATTAAAATAAATTATTGATATATTATTTTTTATATAACTATATATTTATTTTTTAAAAAATTAAATAATTTTTATACCAATCGTAATTATTTAATTATAAATTATATATTTTTAAATATGATTAAAGCCAATTTTATTTTTCAAATATGAGAGAATCTGAATTATTTGACGAAGATAAAAAAATTTATTAGTAATAGCATAAATTTAAATTTCATATCTTCAAAGATAATACTAGAGTAAATTAATATTTTATTTATTTTAATAATTTTATTTAATAGAATTACTAATTTGTTGAATATTAATAATAAGCAAGATGACTGTATGCAATGATGTTTTTGTTTATTTTTATTTGATAAATATTATAATTTTTCACTAGAATTTTATTTAGTAAATAACTCATGTATTTTTTATTGATTAAAAAATTTATTATATATTATTTTTTGCCATATTTCTGTATTAATTATATAACTATTTATTGAAAAATTAAAATATGTCATAATTTTTATAACTATAAATACTTTTAGTATTATATATCTATTAGAAATAGATGATCGACATCTCAATTATATAAATTGCATATAATTTTTAAAAATTTTAATAAGTTTAATTGAATTATTTTAGTAATTGTGGGGACTTAATTGCTAATAATAAAAATTATAAAGATTAAATAAAAAAATTAAAATTATAGGGATTAAATTGAAAATTTTTAAACTATCATTATCCGGTAAAGGTTTAATGTGTCAAAAATTAAAAATGTAGGGGTACAATTATTGAAAAATAAAAGTGTAAGAACATAATTAATGTGCTAAAATAAAATTGCAATGGTGCAATGTCAAAAAAAAAAAAAAAATAAAGTTAAGAATACAGGAGTGATGCTTTGTTTCCCCCTTTTTTTTTCCCATTAACCATTTTTGTCTAGCAAGTACAAGAAAAAATTTCTCCAGCATTAGAATTGTTACAAATTCAGTTTAATATATAAAGCTATCAATGGATGTGTATCTTCAATCCTGGTTCTCTTGGAAGGTTTTCATTTGTGGATACACTAATTAATATTGTGAAAATTTAAGTGTGGACAACTGGACATCATTGGCATTTCTTTGAAAACAAAAACGTAATATTGATTTTCCGTAAGAAGATGAATTATTGCAAATTAAATATAATTATATCAACTAACAAATTAACTGACTGTTTCACTTAAATATAATATCTCGAATTTGAATCGTGATATATATATAAATAATTATATTTGTTAAAAAAAATTTATTACTCTTATAATTTTATCTAAATCGAACTAAATTGATTAAAATTCAATTAAGTCTGTGGTTTATTAAAAAAATATATATTATCATATCATAGGTCAATGGAGAGTTTAGCTCTGGAGTTCATGGTCATTGTCAAATTGATTGATCGGTCCTCGAATGCAAGACTAAGTGAATATCAAATTTATTTCTATATCGATACCTGGAAAAACATTGGCTAGTGTTTACCAAACTAATATTTGTCTCTCGTGCCAAAGTCCTTATTACACTGTAAATATTTTATATTTTATGTTCTAGTGATTAACTCTATAAAAATCAACAAAAAATCACATTACCCTTTTCATGAAATTTTACAAATCTAAAATGAACACATAATTAAATTAGTCCAAAATGCAAATAAACGATCTATTAAGGTGCCCATTCAAATTCAGAATAAGATAGTAGACATAAATAATTGTAGATTTTAATTAAGATATAAGTTAAGTGTAATATACAGATGAATGCCATCTTAAATTTAATGAAATGACCTTCATCTGCTTTCTTGTAAACGGGTAGCTAGCTCGTTAGTCATCAGACCATATATACGAGCCCAGGTTATATATTGGTTTACTTCAGAGACATCACTAGTCTTGGTGCATGCATAATTTTGACATTACTAAATTATCAAGCTCGTTTTAGCAAGTTTAATTAGTTTATTAACTTTTGAGTTTATATATAACATAACAAAAATATTTTAATTAACACATGTCAAATATATCATACCGGCCACACTTGGATCCGTAGCTTCATAGTAGAATTGCAATATATTTGACATATATAGATAACACACAACATAACATGTCGTAGACCACTAGACAGCTAGCGCTTTTGCACTTGTGTTATAGAAGCGCAGAGTGGTCCACTTTTATTTACAATACTATATCATATATTATATATATCACATCAGCCTGCAGATCATCCTACTGATCCATCGATCTAAAGTAGGATTTTATTTATTTATTATGTTATATTATATTTGTGCATGGCTGAGATTAATTAGTTTGGGTGTCCAACTTGACGTCGTCAATCCTTTTAAGGATTGCGATGTCGAAATCAATGAACCTTTGGAAATCTGGACTTCCTTTTTTCATCTCAATCGTATAGGTTCGAGTGACCTTGGTCCCTCCAGTTTTTCTGTCCGCAACCAATTCCACTTCGCCTTTATAACTCTTGAAGTACTCCAGGTAAGTTCCACCAAGCATACTGTAAGAAGCTTTCACGTTTTTATCATTTATATCTATGTCATCCACCCTAATCTTCTCTGACTCTAATGGAAGTCCTGTTACATGTACACAGACGTAACAATTAATTATGCATGTGTGGTTAATTTTATTACGCATAAAATCTTTCTTATATTAACTTAAACAACTAGAATTTCAATAGATATTATAAATTTTATTAAATTTTAAAATTGATTGTGCAATTAAATAAATGTAGTTAAAAATGTTGAATGTGCAACAAAATTACGGTTAAATGACATTTGCAATATACATAATGAAACTTAATAATTGTATTGAAATTAGGTGCAAAAAAAATTTAATTATTCCCTAGATTTGAAATCATAAAATTCTTAATTACTACCTGGAGCATATATAATTTCAATGTCGGCGATCGCTGCCTGGCCAGGTATCTTTACGTCAACTTTCTTGTAGACATCAGGAAATAGCTCGGGAAACTCTGAGGCTCTGAGGAATATCTCCACCAGCCGGGGGTTATCTGACTTGAGGCCAAATTGAACTTTGATAGTATAAGTGACAGCAGGATTGGCCATTTTGAGAATACAACAAATAAAGCAGCAAGAAAATGAACTAATGTGAAAATGATATGTGAAGGGATGATGATAGCTTAGCTTATACAGGTATTTATAGAAGAGAGATGTGACACGCAAATCAGAAAGGGCAAAAAATTTTTTGTCAATTTACTTTTTGGACCTCCATATTTTAGGGGAACTGTATTTTATTTGTGAGTTTTTTTGAAGTGTTTTCCTTTATAGAAGTAGCAGACCCTTGCCCTGCTAATTCAATTTTACCCATAGTCTCTAACAACATAATCACATGTAAGATATTTTATTTATTTTTTAATCTTCTTTGCATGCAGTGAACAAAAAGTCATGTCTAGCACTAAATGTACGAGAGATGTTAGACGTCGTAAATAGTAAAAAGATAAAAAAAAATTTGTCAATTTACATTTTGGAGCTCCATATTTCAAGGGGACTGTATTTTATTTGATGGTTTTTTTATAACCCTCTATATATATATATATATATAATACTGCATAACAGGAGTGCTCATTTCTTTAAATTTTCCTGAAAATAATTTTATAATTTTAATGATATTATAATTTGAATTCAAAATTTTCATATAAAATAATGACTACGAAATCATTTTTTCATTGATAAAAAATTAATAATGCTAATTAATAATATACATTAAAAAAAGTAATATGATAAAAACTGTATATCTTAAAATGTTAAAAAAAAAAAAAGCATTTCAACGTATAAAAACTTCTAATCTATATTATATTTTGTATAATTTTTTTATTTTTTGACTTAATTTTTTAAAAATTTTAAAATTGCCGTATCTGTATTTTGGTGGATACTAATTTGGAGTGAATTGATAAACAAAAATTAAACATCTTTGTTTTATATTATATGTCTTGTATTTAATCAATAAATATATGATAAAAATAAATAGTTCTAAGAATGTATTATATTTATTTCAAGTTTATTATCCAAACAAAAAGGCACTCAATATTTATTACAAAAATAATTATTAAAAAGTTAACATTTATATGTGTATAAAATATAATTGTTATAAAAAAAATAACTTAAAACTAACATTTAAATTTTTTCAATCATCGGGATAAAAAGTTTTAATTATCTCCATTAATTATTTGCATTTTCAATATCTTAAAAATTTTACTGGAAGCATATAGCATTTTTATATCTTCAAAATTTAATTGGTAGCGCCAGCGCACCCTTAACTTAGTGGCTAAAATTTTCACTGACAGTGTAAATAGTCTAGAGTTCAAATCCGGACCCCTCCCTTTCCTCATAAAAAAAATTAATTGGTAGCATATTTGTTAATAGCAAGCGATGATCAACTAATGGCAGATAATGAAATGTGGCAAGACATCAATGAAAAACAGTTGCAATTAATTTTCACGCGTTAATTCATCATTAAATTGCAAAATAACAAAGTAAGTGGCAGTTCTATGTCACTTTCAACGTAGGGATATCTTCATATTTTTAACAGTTAAATTATTAAAAATAATATAATACCTAAAAATACTCTAACCATCTTTTTTTTTTCTTTTTATCATTTTTTTAAAGAAATTTCATTTCTTAACCACTGCTGATCCTTTCTTATCGGTGATGGTTTTTTTGTTATTTCTTTCTGTTTGATTTATTCTATTTTATTTCTTTACATTCAATAAATATAAATTTTTAATTTGTTTAATTTTTATTGAATTTGTTTAAATTTTTCTATATAGAATTGCTACATTTATAAAATTTTAATATATATTCTTTGTGGAGTATGATTACTTTCCGACTGTAAGATTTTTACTGATATTTCTACGATCAGACTCTCTTAAAAACCAAAAAGTCGATATATGGCTAATTAAAGCTATTGAGTGGGGCGTACAGATTGTCAAGTTGTACATTAAAATAGCTTTGTCGACGAGATTGAAAAATAACAATAAGAAATTTTATGATTTGAGCGAGATTTTGTTTTATATGTTTTTAATTTACTGTATTGTTATTGTTATTGATATTATTTTTTTGTCAAACTGTACTTTTATTTTTTATTCAAGGAAAGATTCATCTTTTCCATAAAAAAAAATTATTTAAAATAATATACAACATTAGATTAAAATATAAAAAATTACATATAACTTGTAATTTATTTGTAAGCTATCAACTTATGGTTAACTTTATTTCACTTTGTAAAATATAATTAACTTATGGTGAATCTCATTTCATTTTATAAAACATAATTATTTTTATAACGTATAATATTATATATATGTTCGTTTCACATTTTTTAATGAATATAGTTTTAAAAGTTATTATCAAAATTAATATAAAGTTGCAGTAGATTAATGTATAATGTGGTAAATCAAATTATAAAAAAAATTTGCTCTCAAACTTTACAAATAAATATTATCTTTCAAGTTTAGATTATAAAGGTATAATAATAATAATTTATTCAATACAAAAATTATAGGAACAAATCATAAAGTTAAAAAATAAAAATTAAATTAGCAAGAACTTAAATTATTTTTATTTTTTAAATAATGTTTATTTTTCAAATATTTTTTTATTTGAGTCTTTTTGACAAAATATGTAGAGTAACAATATTTTTTCTAATCAAATAATAAGAATCGATAAAAGTTGATGAATTTTTTTTACAGCTTTAGAAGATATTTTATGATTAATAAGAAAATATTTCTTATTATAATTTTAAAAAATAACATTTTTCTTTTAAAAAATATTTTTACATTAAATATTTTATTTGAAAAACAAAATATATTTTTGCTAGACTATATTGAAAGCAATCATTTGAAACGGGTATTAAACCCTGCAGGTTACTGAACTTTGATTAAATTTCAAAATGAATACTCAATTTCAATTTGTTTTTTTTAATCACTAAACTTTGATTAAATTTTAAAACGGATACCCAATTTCAATTTGTTTCTTTTAAATCGCCTAACATCAATTTTATTTCACAGAGGATACCGGCTGGAATTACTAAGTGTTACGTACAATAAATAAAAAAAATTATTTGACTAGAATTTTGTAATTTGACATGGAAAATAGGTGTTGATTGATGTGGTGAATCGATGAAAAATATTATTTCTCCGTTCGCCACATCAGCAAAATACCCTTTAATTCTAACAGGTAAACATTGTGAAATAAAATTGATGTTAGGTGATTTAAAGGAAACAAATTGAAATTGGATATCCATTTTAAAATTTAATCAAAGTTCAGTGAGTTAAAAAAAACAAATTGAAATTGAGTATCCGTTTTGAAATTTAATCAAAGTTCAACGACCTGCGGAGTTTAATACCCCATTTGAAACTTATAAGTTAGTTTCTGTATTTTTCTCACATGTTAATAAATTGAATTTCGAACAATTATATATGTGGTCAACTTTTTCTTAAAGTTCTCTTTGTCAAACATATTTGAAATAAAAATTAAAAAAAAAGAAAAAAATTTTGAGTAGAAAATTAATTTGATTGAAAAATGTATGTATAATGTTCTTATTTGATTTTATCAATGATAATATTTTCTTTGTTAGGTGCACTAAATTGTTATTCTCTTTTAATTTCTTTTATAAGTTATAAAATATTTTTGGAATTAATTTTTTATTTTCTAAATTTATTATTTCGGTAACATCTGATGTGGATGGTATATTCTTTTTTTAAATGTAGCAATAGGTATTGTAAAAAAATCCTATATACATAATTATATAATAGGCAAAACCCATCATGAGGCCCCTAAACTTCTCGATTTTTAAGCTTTAGGCCTCTCAAGTTTGATTTTGGATATCTTGACCTTTGAACTTTGTGTTTTTGATGTTTTAAAACCTTTTATGACGGAGAGTTACGCGCGTTGTAGATACACACTGTAAGACCCGCAACACGTGGCCTCAAACAAACTATACACATGCTCAAATTATGTAATCCATAATAACATGAATACATATAGATAGATGTCATGCATATTCATTACTCAAAAATATATCACTTATATTTAAGCAAGTGAAACAATTAACAAATTATATGCATAATAATTATAGGATATGTTATGTATATGTGTAAGCCTAACATTTATACATATTTCTTTCTTATGAGAACAGCTTGACCTTGCAAGACATGAGAGTGAATGACTCTCACCACACAATTCCAAATTACTTGATTCTTTTTTTTTTTTTTTAGAAACTAGACACATAAGGTTATAACACACTACAACAATTCTTATCTACAGCTACATATCAATTTGTGGCTCAATGTATAAAATTCTGCAACTAAATGATTTAGCCACAAAAAATAAGATCTGTAGCTTGCCGTAACAAGAAATGGCGTGGCTAAAAGTTAGCTATGAAATTTATTGATTATGTAGCTGTTTTAAATATGTTTAGCTATGGAAATAATACTAATGAAGCTAAATTATAAAAATATATTAAGTTTATTTGCTATGAAATTTAAATACTGTAGCTAAAAAAATTTAATTATTAGCTACAAAAGAATTATTTGTAGCAAATAAAATATATATAGTAAAATTTACTACAAATAAAACATGTGATCATAGTAAAATTATGATTTTTTTATCTTTTAAAAAGTTAAATTTTAATTTTAATTTTAGTTTCTTTTAAATTGAATTTAGTTTTATTTATAAATGCTACTTAAGTGTAGCATTATCTTTTTTTTTTTTAAAAAAAAATATCCTTAAACATAAAATAAAACTAATGAGTTATTTATAATAGATTTTTTTTTTTTTTACTTATTTTCAATGTGTTTATGAAACTTTTTATATTCTTAATTAGTCACAGTTTAATTTTTGTAGCTAAAATTTAAATTAGCTACAGATTTAATATTTAAAGCTAAAATTCTAAATAATTAGCTACGGATTTACTTATTTTGTAGCTAATATTTTTTAATCAGCCACGATGTTAAATATCATAGCTAAAATGTTAATTTTTAGCTACAAAATAATTTATGTCATGGCTAATTAATATTATTAGCTACAACTTTAACTTTTATAGCTAATTACATATAGCTAAATATATATTAAATATTTTAGCTACATAACTTTAATGCATGTGGCTAATAAACTTTTAACTTATATAATTTGCTATATAATTATGATTTCCGTGGCTATAAATTATATTTAGCTACAATTTTTATATTTGTGGTAAAATTTTATAGTTATAAGTGTAAATTATAGTAGTGACATATCCAAAATTCAGCTCAACACAAGGTTTGCATAATTAATGGTGAAATTTTGAATTCAGACAAGTGTCATGCACAAGTACAGTGTGAGCAGGTCTCGTTTCGTCTAGAATTTCTCAAATTATACAAGTTCAATTGCAAAACCATTTTTCAAAAACTTCGTTAACACATAAATTAACAACTTTTATATTTTATACTTTATTTAATTCAGCCTCTAAGGTCCTCATATTAACTGGGTAAAATTGAACTACCTGCAGACAAAGCAAGCAGAACCAGTCTCACTCCAAGTACGATTTCTCATTGCACGCATATTATTTCACAAAATTGTTTCACATGGTTTTAGATAACATATAAAGGAACAAAACTCATGTTTATCACTTTGTCTAAATCAATCTCTAACATCCTCAAAATAATTATTCAATATCAGGTAGCTTGCTGGAACAGTTACCCGAACCAGTCCCAAATAAACTTCCAAAGAGTTTCACCTATTTACAATGCACAAACACAACATGCTTCTTGAACAATAATTCACACATATAACATAGATTTACTTCTTCAAATAACATACATATGTTTGTATATTCGTAACCATATACATAAACTTCACAATCCACTATACGTATGCACATTGCATAATACATTCTCAACACAAAACATTACATAAACTTCACAATCCACTATATGTATGCACATTGTATAATACATTCTCAACACAAACATTACATATAGTCCAAATGTTTATAGCATCAGTATAAAATGTGAATGATGCATGACGATGAGAATGGAAGATAATTTTACCAAGCACACCTCGACCTCCGAAAATTACTAAATAAGCAAGCTTCAAGCTCTTTCTAACTACTTCCTGAAAAATAATTGCAAATGGGTGAGATTGCGACTCAATAAGCAATTATTAATATAACTATACATATATCACTTCTCAAAAACTAATTAAGCATACAAATATAACAAGTGTTTAATGGACTAGGTTCAAACATAAATTATACCTTTAATTCCAACACATATCAATCATAAACACAACATATACAAAACATATACACAATATATATGATAATTCCAGAATTGGTCCAATCCTATAAAGAGTCCTAAACAGGAGTCTTGCCCCTTAAGCAATCCGTATTCAACAAGGATAAGGAAGATTAATTATAAAATAAGAAGTATATATTTAGTCCTAATCCGAATAGGACTAGGTATGCCTCTCCCTTATGCCTATATATAGATCATATTTCTCTTATACAGATTATCTTGAATAAACTCTTCTCTGACTTAAGCATCGGAGAACCTATGGATCAGAGATCCTAGGCTCATCCAAAGTGTTCTTCTGTGTTTGTAGGTCTGGAGGAGGTTTTGATTCATCAATTAGCGCCGTCTGTGGGAAATTTTCCCAACTTTATTCTCTATTAATAGTTTTCGGCCATGAAAGCCTAAAGGGCTCAACTACTTCAATCAGCAGCCTCTTGCAAAAGAGAGATAGGAGGGCTACAGGTTAAGTCTTCGAAGGGACTATAAAGGCCAACTTTCACTCTATGCACTCATGCACTTAGAAAATAGTACTCTATTAATAAAACATATAAGTTTCATTACCTCTGCACTTTACGTCCAAAGGCACAATTATTTGCATTTGAATATATAATACAATTTAATGTATAAATTTAAATACATTAATTGATACCTCACATTATTAACCACTATTAACAATGTTTATCAATAGACTTGGATAATCCATTGACTGTCACATAAAGGGTAGTTGACGAACTGCCTTGGATCAAAATGATTAAGCTTGAAGTGAAATATGAAAATTTAATCCTTTTGCTCATTATATGAATTTTTGGCAGGAATAGCTTCATTGGAATACATTCTAATAGCAACAACACATTTATTTATTCAAACAACCACAAACACTGGGGTAGTGGACTTGGTATGTGGTGAAAGTAATGAAGAGTGATGGTGTATCTGCTTTCGCACTTGCACTCATGACGGGTCGTGGATCAGGCCATCTTGGCTAAGGAAAAGCCTTTCGTTGTCATCCGATTTGGACATGATTGGGATGAGACCTGCATACAGATGGATGAAGTGCTGGCTTCTGTTGCGGAGACAATAAAGAACTCTATTGTCATATACCTTGTGGATATCACAGAGGAACAAGCACATCATGATTCGAGAAGAAAGCTTTAACTTCCATGTCGAGTTCCTTCCTCATTACAGGATCTAAATCATCATCCACTGCATAATCTAGCTCACACTTAGGTGGAAGTGTGGTAGCTCCAGAATCTTACAACTTTAAAGTTTCACTTGTAGATTTTTTTTGCTTGAGGTATTGTTCAGATTTTTTCCTATCTTCCGTATGGTTTGTAAAAGAACCAATTAACTCTTTGATTTATCCAAAAAAAAATTCTAAAAAAGTGAAGCAGCAGCAGCTATGGAAAATACTGAAAACTCAGAGTTGAACACTACAAGTGCACATCATCGAAAGGCAGTTCTTCGATTCATAGTTGAAATTGATGTCAATAAAGTTTCTTTTTCCGACACCTTGTCGATAAAGCCTTTGCCCGTTGCATCAAAGGAAGCTAATGCTACCATGGATATATTTTGGAAGTTACCTGAAAATCATAATGTGGAACTTTAACCGCCGAGTTTCATCCATTTGTGGGTAGAATAAGGCCAACTGGATCCTATCTTACCTTTCGAGTTCACTCATTGATGAGTTAATCGCTGTAAATTTGAAAAGACTTGCCTGTTAAAATCCAAGATGAATGAATCGAGATTAAGAATCAACTTACACCGGAGTCACAATAGTAGTGGTAGCAGACACATTTACTATACACACTTGAAGAAGCAAAAGCTCTTAAGAATAAAAATAACAGCAAGAAGCATGGGACCTGATTCGATGATGAACTTGAAGTTTAATCTGACATGGTTATGGCAGCGCTCAAACTGACCCTTCACCAGCTGATATAATTGGTTGGATAGGAGAAGTAAGGAAGCCAACTTATAAAGACTATATGATTATAGTTAATGACAAGCAAGGTGAGGACCATATTTAAGTAGACTTGCATCCATCAACCTTGACAAAACTTGAAATTTATGACGAATCACTTAATGAAATACAACAAAGGTATTAACTTAGATACATGTAGTTCTGGTTCAAGTCTTATAATGACTCAGGGTGATGACACATCCACAACAAATTCTATCATTGTGATATGGGTGGTTTTTAGTTAGCTCAATACTGCTACTTTTTCTTTCCCTCATCGATCTCCTATGATTCCTATTGGCTATGAAAACTTGAGCAATGTGCTTCAAACCGTGAGACCTCCAAGTTTAAAAGCAGTGAGCATATTATATTATGGAGGAGATGAGTTTGGTATCATCAGAGTCCCAAAGTTTGAGAATCTAACAGTTCCTCAGTTCCCAAAGTTTGAGAATATCTTTCTCAAACACCGGTGGATAACGCTTCTGAGAATTTCTCTCACTTGAATGCTCCAAATCATGATCCCAAGAATTTTTAACACATCCTTCGAATGTTGTCCATCCATGGCGTTTCATGAAGCACCTTCACGCCATCAAAGGATGCTTCTAGTTTTAATAATAGCTTCAAGAATTGTTAACACATCATTCATTGAACGTACAATTCAAACATCAAAAATCATCGGACGTTCGAATCAGGCAGAGCCAACAACAGATCTTTAGTGAAGATAAAGATTACTGCAACAATGTTGTGCAATCTAAATTCGTCAGCATCAAATTTGGTAGAATTTTAGTTCATATTTAAATGACACTCAATTGTCATTTAATAAAGCTAAATTAAAGATGAAATCCAAGCCCAAAGAAGAAAAAAGCTGCATGCATGCAAAAGTATTCACTTTGCTGAAATTAAACTTAATAAATGCATGTAGGAGAAAAAAGAAAATGATGAAGCAACCTATAAAAACACTAGAGCGTCCCTCATCGATGATTAAAATTAGAAAAGCCAAAGAAGCGGCTGCTGAGAACTAATCGAATCAAGTAATATATAAGGCCGGCATAGTGTCATGTTTGACAAGCCAAGATCAAGACCAACTATGGAGATGCAATTTGATGCTACTAGATTTAAATAAAAGAAGCAAAGGTGATCAAGAACCATGCCTTCATCAACTTTGTCGACAAATATTTCTCCAGGCTCTACAATAAGCCGCACAGGGTCACCTTCCACAAGTTTAAGCTTTAACCAAAGCAAAATATTTTTGTCTATTACAAATTCACTAGCTGTTTTGAGGACAAAAGAATACGAGATCGAGATGGAATCATTGGAGGAACATAGAGTTTGTGTCTATATAGGAGCTGTATCTTACCGATGAAAAGAATGTTATCATAAACATTGAAATTAAGGCTTTGGCTCTATGCTCTACGTACTATGATGACCAGTTAGAAATGTGTAAATACAATATCGATCAAAGCCATTGTACAAGTCTTTAGGAGCTAAACTTTGACAGAGTATCATCACTCAACGACGAAAGTAGAACAAATAAGTCTTCTTCCTCATTTATAATTTAGTAATCGTAACTCATTACAAACATAAACTCCTATAATATGTGATACATGTTCATGGGGGTGCACACAGTCACATCATCTCATGGTAGCGGAACCAGGCTCGTTTATATATATATAAAGGCAAACCATTACTATACATGCTTGTCTACACGCTTATTCGAATCTCTAAACATTATAATAAGCTATGTGCATTCAAAATTGTTAAGCATAGTCAAATGCATAAGGATCTTTATCCTAAACTATATACAAACATGTATATATTATTAAATAATCAAATGCTGAATCGAGAATTCGGTAGTATAATTATGAATGCTTCACATTTGAATTTTGCATGACATAAGTATTTGTTACCATCTATCATGGCTAAAATAATCCCACTTGTTTGCAACATAATACCATCAATATAGGTAAAAAATCCTATGCACATAAGTCATCCTCGCCTAAATTTCTCATAAGATATCTACAATACATACTTTTTCCAAATCATATATGATTTAGTATGCTAACATATTGCCACATAAGGCTTATGATATTTTCTCATAAATAAAAATGATTGCTCATGAGATCGAGCGGTAAAAAATAGCGGACAAAATCCGAAGTCGACAACACTTGAGCTTTGATAAAAGCCAAAAATGACAAATTCAGGAGCATGGATACAACGTCACATAGCTAACATTGATAAATAAGTTTGATAAAACTCTGATGATTAAGCCCGCATACATACGGACACTCCAAGTGCTTTATTCGGCCTACATGTTGCTAGAAAAAGCTCTAAGAGAGCATGAGTGTTTCACTCCCATTCAACAAAAAGCTCCAAGAGAGCATGAGTGTTTCACTCCCATTCAATAAAAAGCTCCAAGAGAGCATGAGTGTTTCACTCCCATTCAATAAAAAGCTCCAAGAGAGCACGAGTGTTTCACTCCTATTCAATAAAAAGCTCCAAGAGAGCACGAGTGTTTCACTCCTATTCAATAAAAAGCTCCAAGAGAGAATGAGTGTTTCACTCCCATTCAACCAAAAGCTCCAAGAGAGCACGAGTGTTTCACTCTCATTCAATAAAAAGCTCCAAGAGGGCACGAGTGTTTCACTCCCATTCAACCAAAAGCTCCAAGAGAGCATGAGTATTTCACTCCCATTCAATAAAAAGCTTCAATAGAGCACGAGTGTTGCATTCCCATTCAATAAAATTCAGCTGCAAGAGAGCAATAGTGTCGTGATATACTATTCAACAATGATTTTGTGACTTCCATGTCAGAATTCATTGAATAAAATGCTCAAAGAGAGCACTGGTCGTGATACACTATTCGTAAAAATGAATCTAATACTCATTTCAAGTAGAATGAATCCAACACTCATTTTGAGTAGAATGAATTCGACACTCATTTCAAGTATAACGAATTCAACACTTATAAGTAATTCGAGTGACATTATACACTTATTTTGAATGAGACAGAAAGTCCTACTAAATGAATATCGCAACATACGAGTATCTGAGTATGCCCAGATCTAGATCGAAAGAACAAGCAACTTTAGAAAAATCATGCATCAAGCTTTTATAAGCTGCTTAACAGTACGAGTTTGAGATAAACTCTAAACGAACATAAATATTCGATACTATGAAGAGGAGGAATACGTTCATAAATAACGAACTTCGACACGATCTATAAAAAACATTCATCTTCAGTTCAAATGTTGCGGGTCTCGTAAGAAATATACGAGTACCGTTTGTTCTCTTGACAAGATTACAAATATTTTTCAAACATTCAGAAGATATAAAGTGTTCAAAAAATGATACATGGGAACAATATACAAATCTCTGATTATAAAGCGTTCGAACAATTTCGGTAAAGCACTTCTTATAAAATACGAACATTACTCCGTAGTTAATAATGAACTACTAAGCTACGAGGCATATGATACGAGTATTACAAAGCTCATGAGAAATTAACGAGTTCTCAAATTTACTTTACCGAATGTGTTTTACTGCACTGAAAATGATTTTCAGTAAAGGTACAAATCTTAGAAATTATAAAGGGCGAGTATCTCAGCAACAAAGTATTTCGAATTGTCAAGTTTCAATGTGCACTATATACGAGTATTAATTGTTCGTAAGTAACGAATGAGTCTTTAACAGTGAGAAGCGATCAACCTTTACTCGTGGAAAATTGAACAAGTATTTAGGAGTCCGTAAGAATGTTTGAGACTCATGAAGAGCGAGTGCTTCAACATTCGTATATAGCTCAAGCAATAAGCCACCACTTTATCGAACATAAATATTCGATATCATGGGGGGACATCTGATAACTCCAGAATTATCTCAATCCCATAAAGAGTCCTAATTAGGAGTCTTGTACCTAAAGGCAATCCGAATTAGGAAGATTAATCATAAGATAAGAAGTATCAAACGAGTCCTAATTGGAATAGGACTAGGTATGCCTCTCCCTTATGCCTATATATTGCTCATATATCTCTTAATTTAACTATATTGAATAAACTCTTATCTGACTTAAGCATCAGAGAACCTACGGATCGAAGATCCTAGGCTCATCCAAGATTTTCTTCTGTGTTTGTAGGTCCGGAGGAGGTTCGCATTCATCAACTATTGATAGTGGTGATTAGAGTTTCTAACATTTCCTTGTTAACTTTTCCCACTGATATAGAGAATTTATTGGACTCTAACTAATGCAGTTCGATCTGGGTAGGACCATAAGGGCAGCAAAAGTCTCCCAACAACTATTTAACATGCTTGCATCTACTAGATCTCGAATTCGAGACCTTAGATTAAATGAGAACAACCCCTGCCAGCTGATTTCAATAATTGTTGATTTGTTAACTTATGTATTTACTACAACTATATATATGATAAATTTTTAATAAATTTATTTAATTAATGCATTAAATTTGTGAATATGACTTTGAAAAAAAAACATTGACGGTGGTGATTAAAGTTTCAAAAGTTAAATTTTAATAAGAGATTTATTTTTTAACCACACAAAAATAATTTTTTTACAAATTTTAAATGTTGCTACAACATGATTCTCATGTCATAGCAATATGATTCTCATGTCATAGCAATATAAAATTTGTAAGAAATTATTTTCAACAACTTTAATTGTATGGCTAAAAAATAAATTAAGGATTCTCATAGATTTTTCATTTTAAGTATTTTTTTCAATGCTAGAAGAAGAAAATGGTGGACAGCAATGCCAATAACATAGCAAAAAGATGGAAACAACTACGTGGTGAAAACCACTGGAAAGGCTTATTGGATCCTCTAGACATTGATCTCCGACGATACATCTTTCATTACGGCAAAATGGCTCTAGCTACATACGATGCTTTCAATTCCCAAAAGGCATCCAAGTAAGCAGGAAGCATCCTTTATGCAAAGGATGATTTTTTCTCCAAGGTTGGTGTTAGAGCCGCAGCGGAAGCAATAGGCATACACAAACAATTACAAACAATAGCAATAATGAAAAAAAAAGTAGACACAAAGATTTTATGTGGAAACCCGAAGATGGGTAAAAATCACGGGTAGAGGAGAGATTTCACTATGTATGTGAAATAGCGTACAAAAGAGTGTTAGGGTAGCTAACAATGAAGAATAAATTAGATGCCTTAACCTTAAATTGATACAAAGCCCATTTATAACTTAAGTGGAGAGAAAATAGGAGAAAAATAGCTTCCTAGTTGAATTTGGATGACCCTGTGTGCTACACGGGGCTTGTTTCGGCCCATATAGCCTTCTGGAGTAAAAATAGGGTCCAAACACGACCTGAAACTTGACCGTGTTCCCGCCCGTGTATTTTTCTGGACAAATTGACAGGTTCCAACATGGTCACCAACACACCCGTGTCTCTTCTTGTGTTTACAATACACCCTGAGACACGCCCATATCTCAGGTCATGTCGACCTTTAAAATGAAAAAGATGACCAAAAGTGTCCAAAACACAAAGCCAATAAAATTTCCTACCAAAATTCATATTACAAACATAACAATCTCCACCTTGACATGAATTCTCAAGTATCAATTCAAAACTAAAAAATACTCCACAATGCAAATGACATTATAAACTCAACCTCTTCCAATATGCCTCCACGGGCACAACTTAACTAGAATGTGAAAGACCAACTAATTCCAAGCAATGTACAAACTTAGATAAAGAAGTGATTTAGTTAACATGTCAGTGGGATTATCATGAGTACTGACCTTCTCCACAACCACATCACCCCTTGCAACAACTTCTCGTACAAAGTGATAGTGAACATCAATGTGCTTAGTCCTCTCATGGAAAAATTAGTCTTTAGTGAGGTAAATAGTACTCTGACTATCATAATATAATGTCATGAGCTTTAAATCAATCACAAAGCTCCCCAAATAATCCCTTCAACTAAATGGCCTCCTTGACAGCTTTAGTAATGGCCATATACTCAGCCTCTATGGTAGACAATGCAACTGAAGCTTATAATGTTGCCTTCTAACTAATAGCACAACCACTAATGCTAAACACATAACTGGTCAACGATCTCCTTTTGTCAAGATCACTTGAAAAATCTGAATTCATATAGCCAACAATCACATCTCTACATTTTCCAAAATATAAACATACTCCCAAAGAGCCACGTAGGTAGTGAAAAATCCATTGTACTGCTTTCCAATGCTATTTCCTTAGATTAGCCATGTATCTACTAACTGAACTCACGGTATGCGATAAATCTGGATATGTGCAAATATAGCATTCATTAGGGAATTAACCACACTAGTGTAAGGGATCGAGTCATATACTCGATCTCATCATCTAACTGTAAACATAACAAAGCTGAAAGATTAAAATGTAAAGCCAATGAAGTACTTATAGATTTACAATTGTATTAAACCTTCGTAAAACCTTCTCAATGTACTCTCTCTGACTAAGATATAATGAGTCAACCTTTCTATCTATCATAATCTCTATGCCAAGGATCTTTTTTACTTCACCCAAATCCTTCATCTCAAATTTAGCACTCAACTGAGCTTTGACCTTCCTAAGTTTTGCTTTATCTCTAGCTAAAATTAACATGTCATCAATATAGAGAAGAAGATACATAAAAAACCTATCACGATTCTTCTTAAAATAGACACAATGGTCATAGTTGCAACACCTAAACCCGTGTGTAGTCATGAAAGTATCAAACCTCTTGTACCACTGCCTTGGAGATTTCTTCAACCTATAGAGAGATTTCTTCAACAAACACACATGGTCTTCCTTTTTTGAAGCAATAAAACCCTTTGGCTACTACATGTAGATGTCCTCCTTAAGCTCTTCATATAAGAATGTTGTTTTAACATCCAATTACTCCAACTCAAGATCATGCCTAGCAATAATCCCAAGTAAAGCTCGAATAGAGCTATGCTTTACAACAAGAGAGAACACATCAATGAAGTCCACACCTGGAATCTGAATATAGCCCTTAGCAATAAGTCTCGCCTTGTATCTAGTATCATCAATACCTGAAATGCCTTTTTTCTTCTTGAACACCCACTTACACTAGATAGTCTTCTCGCCTTTGGGTAACTTCACTAACTCCCCTGTGCCATTTTTATATAGAGACTCAATCTTCTCATGCATGGCAACCAACCACTTTTCGGAATCACCACAACTAATTACCTCTTTATAGGTTGATGATTCCTCACCGGCTTCAATATCTTGATCCATATTTAATACATAAGCCACCATATTTGCTTTAATGAATCTCTATGGTGGTTTAATTGTCCTCCTAGATCTATCCCTCATAATAGAGTAATGAGGTGTGGCATCTTCATTATCATTAGTTACCTCTGAACTCTCAACTGATGTAGCTTTTGGTATGAAGACTAACCCTAATGAAACTTCACCTTCATGTCTGCATTATGTTGCTGTACAAACTCACCACAATTATCTTTAGGAGACTAGTTACTTAACATAGAAGTTTCATCAAAGATTACATTACGACTCATAATAATTTTACTCAACTCGGGACTCCAAAGCTTATAACTCTTAATACTAAACATATACCCAAGCAAGACACACTTTCTAGATCTAGGTTTCAATTTACCATTATCAACATGAGCATAGGCAGGATAACTAAAAATTCTTAAGTCGGCATAATTAGTTGGAGTAGCAGACTATATCTCTTCTAGAGTTTTCTTATCTATCACCGTCGAGTGAGAATGATTCACAAGAAAATAGGCTGTAACAGTAGCTTTAGCCTAAAATGACTTCGGTAACCTGAAATTAGAAAGCAAGCACTAGACCTTCTCTATCAATGTCCTATTTATGTGTTCAGCCATACTATTTTATTACGGAGTACCCAGAACTGTCAAATGCCTAACAATTCCCTTAGCCTTACAAAATGAGTTAAACTCACCCGAATAAAACTTTAACCCATTGTCAGTGCGGAGACACTTCACTTACTTTCCAGTCTATTTCTCAATTATAGTCTTCTACTACTTAGAAATAGCAAACACCTCACGTTTAAGCTTTAAAAAGAACACCCAAATTTTTCTTGAGAAATCATCAATGACCGTCAATATATAACTCACACCACCCTTAGTAGGAACTTAGAATGGCCCCCAAAGGTTTAAATAAACATAGTCAAGTGTCCCTTTAGTATTGTGAATACCCTTACTGAAACTCACCCTTTTATGTTTCCCAAACACACAGTGCCCACAAAACTCCAATTTCCCAATCTGACCATCTATCAGTCCTCTTTTGCTCAACTCTACTAGGCCATTCTCACTCATATGGCCTAGGAGCAAATGCCAAATTGTAGTATTATCCAACTTGGAACACGTGATGGCTGTATCACCTATAATAGTCGAACCCTCTAAGACGTACAACTTGGAATGCCTTAAATGCCCATTCATCACAATAAAAGAGCTCTTTGTGATCTTTAACACTCCACCTCCACCTGAATAATCATAACTTTCACTGTCGAAGGTAGAAACTGAAATAAGATTTCAGTCCAAGTGGAATATGCTGAACACCCTTAAGCGTCCCGATGATCCTATTATGCATCTGAATTCTAATTGAACCAATGCTGATAATCTTATATGGGGCATTATTCTCCATTAAAACAATCCCCATATCTCTCGATTTATAAACCATTCCCAATTACGAGTCATATGGTATGTGTAGGTAGTGTCCAAAATTCAATCGCGTGTTGAATTGACCCTACTATCAGCGATAACAAGATCACCATGATTATCCAAATTTTCTACATCTTTAACAACACTGGCCTCACAAGAATTTTCTAGCTTTGTAATCTTATGATTACCTCTCTCAGACTTATTCTTTAACTTAAAACACTCAACCTTGACATGACCCTTCTTCTTATAGTTATAGCACTTAACAATATTACTTTTAGATTTTGACCTATCTCTATTCTCATCCCATGAACCTCTCTCAGTTGTCCTTCTCCTAATAACAAGACTCTCTCCATAAGTCTCTCGGTTAACCACCAACTGTTTAACCTGCTTCTTGGAATACAACACCTCAAAAATGTCATCTAGAGAGATTTTTTCACGACTATACAAAAGAGTCTCAACGATGTTTCTATAAGAAGGAGGTAACAAACATAACAAAATTGAAGGTAAATCCTCATCCACAACATTAAGCTCCATATTCTCTAAGTCAGAGATAATTTCTTTAAACATAGTGAAATGATCCTCAAAGGACGTACCTTCCAATATATGATGAGAGTACAAACGCTACTTTATATGCATTATACTAGGGAGAGATTTTTTATGCATATTTGCTCCAACTTAGCCCACAACAAATCCATGGTCTTCTTCTTTAATACATCTTCCAAAATACTATTCAATAAATGCAGATGTATTTGAGTCAATGCTTTACGATCTCTATGCTTCTTTTCATCATCCTTTAATGATGCGGTTATGTGATCAACCCCCCAAAATAGCATCATCTAACTCCATCTGTGCA
>CATIWO010664017.1:0-12588 GCA_949673435.1 Macaranga tanarius
GATTAAAGGAAATATAGGCAGTTCATTTCCTCATAGGAGGAAGGAATTGTATCTATATTCGCAAAGGCATAAACAGCTTAAATAAGTAAAATTTGGTAGAGGAAATGTGGAGATAATGGCTCAAAATAATGCAAAAAAGCCATTTCATTCAATTTCCCCAAGGCGAATTCTTGATGGAAGTGCATAAAAATTGGGTACAGTACAGAGAATTTAGAACATGCAAAAATAATAGTTCAAGCAAAATTTGTTGGAAGAAATCTGGAGGTAATGAGCTAAATTGGCCTCCTGGTGGTTAAGATGTTGCAAACTATTTATTACCTCCAGGGTTTTATGAAATTAAGACATATATATTTGGCAAATAATGCCAAATAAATGTTGGAAATTAATTTCTTAGGGGTAATAAAGTAAATAATGTCCAAAGTAAGGGTGAGAATTAAATGAGAATTTTTAAAAGCCATTTTCTCAAGAAATTGGCTTTTAAAAATTTATTTTTGGCTAAATTAAAAGACTTTATTTAGTTAATTTCTTTGATTAAAGCCAAAATTGATAAATATAATTATTTTGGCATCAATTGCTAAAGTGATTCATTTTATAGTCCAATTGTGCAAATTTATACAAATTTAGTCTTGGATGCAGTGAGAATAATTTTGTATAAATACAAAAAAAGTTACAAATTCACCGAAATTTACGGTGAAAATTGGACAACATCTCTCCTATATTTCTAACATACAGTTTTTGCAATTACTTGCAATTAACCTGCACAGAAGTTATACATTCAAAGTTCAACCACAACAAATACTCAATAATACAGTTTTAAATATCAAGCTTGCATTAAAATGAAATACAGGAGTTGTAAAGAAGTTTACATTTCTTTTTGCTGTAAACTTTGAATACAGATTTTTGAGATCCAAAAGCCCCTGGAGAAGTAGAAAAATTGGCAAAACCGAGCTGAAAAAAGCCTAAACCAGATGCAAAACCAGTTCTGGTTCGGTCCGATTTGGTTCAGTCGAGACTGGTTTGGGTAGCTTTTGTTCAGTCAACTTTAGGCTTCTCCTTGCTGTTGAAGTCAATGGCAGTAGCTTTAGAGGCAGCAGCGGTGGCGTCGCCACCTTCGACAATGCCGGCGACAAGCGGAGCAGCAGCGGGCGGTGGTCCGGTCGAGCTGGTGGCATCGGATGAGGAGGCAGCGTTCGCGCGCGAGGAGCTTCACACGATGCTGGCAGTATTACGATGGCCGGCAGCGATGCAGGTGGTGGCACGGCAATCTCCTCTGGTGGTGCAGGCGGTGGCAGCGACTTGGTTGACTCCGGTTGGGTGGTGATCGATGGCTGCAAGAAAAGAAGGAGAAGGGAAAGATAGAGGAAGGAAAGAAGGGGAGGAAGGAAAAATATGTGATTTTTTAAAAAATTTAAGTTGGGGAATGAAGAAATTTTAGGGTTTTTAGGAAGCTCTGCATTATAAGAAAATTGATTACCTCTAGAATTTAAAATTTGGTGTGATGAATTTTTAGAGGGAAATTCATCTGAGGCAAAAGGAGCTGGGTCTACATAATATTTTTTGGCCCAATTCTGTTTATCTGAAACTCGTTATTGAGCCCATTTTTGCTGCCTTTCGAGCTGAGCCTGTGCATAAAGTAGAGGTTGAACGACTTGGTAAAAATGCCTAGTAAATTCATCAAATTGTACCTTGGGCCTAGGCATTTTTTTGAGAGAGAAAGGATAAGCAAGATATGAAAGAGAGTGAAAAGTAAAAAATAAATAAATAAATGGTAAAATCTTTCATATAAATTAGCATTGTTTGGCCAAAGCTAATTATATGCGGGGGGTGTTATTTATACCCAAATATAATTTTGGGCTTACAATTAATCTTATGGCCCAAATGAAGCCCAACATTAACATCTAGCCAGTTCAAATTTATTTATGGAAAGAAAACTTTAAGTTGAAGCAAGAAGCTTCTGGAGGTAACCAGAAAAATCTGATAGGGGCTGTAGAATTTCTAGAGGAAATCCAAGAGGCGCACAAGTTACAGAAGTTATTGAAGAAATTATTGAAGGTAATCATGGCCACATTCAATGGAATTTGCTTCTGCATGAAGATGATGGACTATAAAGGGAGGCAAGCAGCATGGAATAAGGAGATCCAACAACAATCAAACACCAATCAATCCAATCAACTTCAACAACAACCAGCAAATCAACTTTCAATTACAAATTTTAGCAATTTTCTGATAATCAATTCCTTTAAGTTTATAGCATTTTACGCTTTCATTCTAGAAAAATTTATATTACTGCTATCTTAATGCAATTTTAAATTTCCTTAACCTTTATGTTATTCTTTTTATCATTACCTCTAGTAGGATCTCAATTTCCTTAAAACATATTTTCATTACCTCAAGCTTATTTTTGATTTTCTCAAAGTGTACTGTTATGATTACCTCAAGCACACTTTTCATTACCTCTAGCTCATTTATCATTTCTTTTAGACAAATTACCATTACCTCTAATACTAAATTATCATTTACAATCAAACACAAACATTCACACCCTTGGAATTCAAACAAATTGTGGTAAAGGCATTTGGGAATCCGCAATTATCTGAAAAAAGTCAGTATTTACACATTTGGGAAATCAATCTTCCCTGGCACGCTCGCAATTTCAATTTTCTAAAAATTACACAAACAATCTTTTGACACGCTTAGTGGGACTTGACATCTAGTTTGCCAAACATTTATGCCAACAATAATATTGTGAAAAGTTTTGGACAGAAAATGGTAAATTTTCTTTTATTTCTTGCTGTTTCTTTTTTATTTTTTTTGTTTCTTCTTATTTTTTCTTTTTTCTTCTTCTTTCTTTTATTTATTTTCTTATTTTTTTATTCTTTTTGTGTCTTCTTTCTTTGTTTCTCATTTTAATTGTGTTGTTTTTATATAGGGAGCTACACCTAAACCTAATAATGTATCTAAAAATTTAGAGAGAGCTGTAGTTCTATATGTTGAACCTAGATTTGTTGAAGCTCCTGAAAGTTTGGATGTAAGGAAGGTTGTTAAGCCTAGTGTACTTGTTAAATATCCATTTGTTAAGGAGTTTGATTCAGGAGCACGCCTAAAGGATATTGGACAGTCTGGTTATGATGCTTGGCCTTTTGATAATTGTGTTGATGGTGCTTCTGATTTTGAAGAGCTTTCTGTTTTTAAGAAATGGATTGACGAAGGAGCTTATAAGCACAAAAAGTAACTATTTTATTTATGTTTTTTATATATTTGATTTTTCATAGATTATCTATTTTTTAATATTATTTTTTTCTTTTTAGGTCTAATTTAAAGTTGTCTAAGAAACATGAGGTTCTAAAACCTGGATTCAACTTCAATGTTTCTATAATTTCTTTGAAAATATGGTTTCATACCTTGTTTTATGTTGGGGAGCTCATCAGTTGTTCTGTATGTTTCTTATTTTTCTATTTATTATCTTTTATTATTATTTTTTTATCTTATTATTTTTTTGCAGCACCTTAATGTGATTTTTTTATTATTTTAGAAAATATGGTGAATATTCTGGAAGTTGTACTATTAATTTCACAACAACAGATGCATTATTTGATGGAAGTTTGCGGAGAGCTTATACTCAATTTGTAGAAAATAATTTTATATTTTCTTTTAATCATATTATGTCTGAGTATATATTAGAAGATGTGATGCTGTTGCCAAAGCCTTGGGTTGATGTTGAGCATATTTTGCTCCCTATTCATATTAGTTCTCAACAACATTGGATTCTTGTAAGGTTGAGCATCAAAGATTGGTGTGTTTATGTATATAATTATTTAAAGGATGCTCATGGCTATACTGCTGAAGTTGTTAAGGCTTACAATGTGATGTTACTAATTTTTTTTAAAAAGATGGAAATTAGTTCTAGTCATGAAACACCTTTATACATTGAAGTTGTTTCTAATTTTCCTGTTTAGGAAAATCCGTAAGGATTTTTTTATTTTATTATTTTTTGTTTCTTTTCTTATCATTAATTTAATCTTTTTAATATTTTTTTCAGTGATTGTGGAGCTTTTATTTGTACATTTGCTGAATTCTTTATTCATGGCATGGAGATTCCCAAAGAATTTGATGTTGAGATTTATAGGTCAAGGCTTGCATTATCACTGTATCGGTACAGTATGAGAAAGCTGCATGGTAAAATTGTGAGTGACTCTGAGCAGACTGAGAAGATCAGAAGGAAAAGGAAGCTGAAGAAGTGATAATTTAGGAGTTATTAATTTAGTATTTTTTTTTGTAATTCAGTTTATTTTTTAATACATTAAGTTTGAATTTATGTAATGCACTTTTTTTTTATTAATAGAAGTTTTAACTTTTTTTTGTAAATTTTTTTAAGTGTTATTGTTATTTTTTTCACCGATGTTAAGCTTTTTGTTGCTTTTTGTTATTTTTTATTTTTTTTTGGTTTCTTTTTGTATCAGGTTGAGGTTTTTGTTGGTTATTGTTTCTTCTTATTTCTTTACATTACTTTTTTCACTGATTTTTGTGAATTTTTTAGTATGGGTAAAAATAAGCCTAGAGATATAAGAGGAGTAGACTATAAAAGATGAATTCAATGATACTACGAAGGTGAAAATAGCAACATTCTATTTTTTTTTTATTTCTTGTTGCTTTTTGTTGCTTCTTATTTCTTTTTATTTCTTTTTGTGTCAGGTTGAAGTTTTTATTGGTTATTGTTTCTTCTTATTTTTTTTAAGTTACTTTTTTCACTTATTTTTGTGAATTTTTTTGTATGGGTAAAAATAAGCCCAGAGATATAGGAGGAGCAGACCATAAAAGACAATGATACTACGAAAGTGAAAAGAGCAACACTCTGCTTTTGTTGTTTCTTGTTGCTTTTTGCTGCTTTTTGTTATTTCTTTTTATTTTTTTTAATTTCTTTTTGTTTCTTTTTTTAAAATTCTCACTGTTAGTGATATTAATATGAACAAATATATAATAAAAAACAACAAAAATGATATGAAATATTAAAAATCATGTACCAACAATCACATTAATGAAATATTTGAATTCTTAAAATAAGAATGAAAAATTTTTGACTTATAAAAAAGAGAAATATTTCTTTTTAGTTTTTTTGGGGTGCATTTCTGTATGTCTTTCTGTTATACCCAAGTTGTCCACACTTTCCATATTTGGTTTTATTTCCATTCTCCCATGGTACTCTGATTCTTCTTTTTTTTGATCTTCCAACTTTTATTCTGCTTTGTAGTGGGTCTACTTGTATATGTTGCTCTTCATGTAGTATTTTTCATGTTGCTTTATTTGAAATTGGATGTACTGTTTCTTTGTATGTTTTTAATAGTGCATGCTTTTTGTAGAAATGTGAGCAATATCTGTATGGATCTTGATTCATTTGCTTCAATATTGAAAATGTATATGGACATGGCAGCTTATCAATTTGGAATCTATTGCATGTACATTTTCTTTCTTCCATTTTGACAATGAATGTTGTATTCAAGTCATAGACAGTGAATGTATCTTCTGTTGAAGGTTTAACCAGCATTGAAATTAAAAAAATAAGGAAAACAGAAATAAAAACATAGTAGTGTGACTTATTTCTTTTTGTTACTTTTTGTTACTTTTTGTTACTTTTTGTTTCTCTTTGTTTCTCTTTATTTCTTTTTGTTTCTATAATATGAAATGCATTATTAAATACAATATGAACATTTTCAAAAATAAATATCGAATGAAAGTAATTGTAGGTTGATAAACAATTGATATAGCAACAAAAAATAACAACATATCTAATATTAAGCAAAGAAGTAATAATATTACCTATAGCTTTAGGCTTTTGATGTAGTTTTCATTAATAATATCTTGTGATCTTTTAGCAAGCGTGCTGAATGTTGATCTTGCAAGATTTCTATTTGTATAGGTCCATTCTTGCACTAAAGCATACATGTACTATAGCAATGCTGTTATTGGTAGGTCATTAGCTTTCTTGATCACCGCATTCAGTGATTCAGTAATATTTGAAGTCTTTGCTGAGTATCTGTTATTGATTAAGAAAGGTCTAGCCCATTTATGATACCCAATATTTTTCAGGTATTGGGTTATCCTTTCATCAATTCTTTCCAAGTTGTTCATATGGTACTCGAACTCTTCAATAGTGTATGCTTTTGTTGCTTGAAAAAAAGAATCCTTGATGCTTTTTAAGTGCTTTTTCAAGTTATTTTTCAAGTTATTTAAAAGATGGTATATACAAATACCATGGGTTACTTCAGGGTATTTTTCTTGTACTGCTTTTTCTATACTTTTATATCTGTCAGAAATTATAGAAATTCCTTCTCTACACCTAAAAGCTTGTCTGATTTTTTGAAGAACCATTCCCAAGATTCATCATTTTCAGAGTCAAAAATAGAGAAAGCAAGAGGAAAGATTTTACCAATAGCATCTTGTATTGTTGCTGAAAGTAGTGTGCCACTATATGTTCTTGTCAGAAATGTGCCATCGACTACTATAATAGGTCTGTAATATTTTCAGACTTTTATTGATGCATCAAGTGCCATGAACATATAGAGGAATGAGTGGCCTTCTTTGGTATCAAGATCAACAATTAATTCTGGATTTGTTGTCGTTAGCATGTATAGGAAACTTGGTAAAAGTGCATAGGATTCATCTAGTTTACCTTTTATCATTTGAAGTGCCTTTTCTCTTGATCTCCATGCTTTTAGGTAGTTTATATTGATGCCATATTTTTTTTCCATGTCTCTCATTATATCTACTGGCGAGTATATAGTTTTGACACTCTAGTATTTTGATTTTATGCAGTCAGCCACTAGAGTTATTACTTGTCTTTGGTCTGCTAATATGATCTCCATATTGCATGTATGGATGTTATTGAACTTTTTAACAATAAATTTGTCTGTTTTTCTATTTTTTGAAGCTCTTATCACCTAGCTGCATTTTTTATCCATACATTTAGCAACACAGTTGAGAGTGTTTGTCTTAACAGTTCTGTATTAGAAGTGGTTCTTGACAACACTAAGTCTTAATACTTTTTTGAATTCTTCTTTGCTGTTATATATTACACATTCTTCAGGTTCTATTGCTGTTTTATTGCAGATTGTTGATGATTTTTCACTATCTTCTTCTAGTAGAAGGATGTCCGTCATCATTTTTGCATAATCTAGATAATCTGAATTTTAATCATTTGCTTATGTGTTTATTGAGCTGTGTTCAAAAATTGATACCGATCTGTTTGAGTTGTTGATTTTTGTTGCAATATGTTATTGTTGAAGCTTGTTTTTAGAAATTTGTTCTTCTCAACAGTGATGCATAGAGGGAATTTGGTCAAATCAGACTCTTCTTCTTTAGTTACAAATAGAAGAAGAGAGTTGCATTATCTTCTATTTTTAAAGGTGGATATTTTTTTTTGACTTTATACTGTATGACCATTTGTTGAAATTTTATTTGAATTTGAAGCCTTTATGATATTATTTTTAGTATTTCATGAAAGCTGTATTTGTTGTTTATATTGTAATTCCTATCACATCAAAATTAATATAATCCATTGCTTTATTCTAGTTTCCATTGTGATGAATGAAGACTGGTATAACTTCCATTGTACATGTAATTAAAAAATTAAAAAAACTAGTTAGCTATTTTTGTATGTTAGGCAGTGTTGCTTTTTGTTACTTTTTATTTCTTTTTTGTTTCTTTTTGTTTCTTTTTTTTTTATATATATATTTTTATGTCAGGTTTTGGTTTTTATTGCTTATTGTTTCTTCTTATTTCTTTAGGTTGCTTTTTTTTCACTGATGTTTAAGGTTTTTTTTGCTTCTTATTACTTTTTATTTCTTTTTTATTTCTAGTTGTTTTTCTTTGTTTCTTTTTGTTTCTTTCTGTGTAATTTCAAATTTTTGTTGCTTATTATTTCTTCTTGTTTCTTTAAGTTACTTTTTTCCACTGATATTTAAGGTTTTGTTACTTCTTGTTGCTTCTTATTGCTTCCTGTTTATTTTTTGTTTCTAGTTATTTCTCTTTATTTATTTTTGTTTATTTTTATGTAATTTCAGGTTTTTGTTGCTTATTGTTTCTTCTTGTTTCTTTAAGTTGCTCTCTTCACTGATGTATTAAGGTTTTGTTGCTTCTTTGTTGCTTCTTATTTCTTTTTATTGCCTTACTTCTTTTTTGTTTGTTTTCTTATTTTTTATTTTTGCTTTTTGTTGTTATTTTTCAGGTTACTAAGAAACTGATGTCCAATATTATTTTTATTATTTATAACCATTGAAAAAGTATTTATATAGTATAAATCAAGCTTTAATATTTTTTATAATTTTAATTTATTGTTTCTTATTGACAAAATATGATTACAGAAAAATAAAAAAGCATATCTGATATGTTTTTGAGGTGCGTACCTGTTTTTATAAATGATTGTTGCTTTTGATCTTCAATGCTATTTCAGTTATTGTTTTAATGTTGATTTCTCTGATTTGTTGAAGATCTAGCTTTTTCAGATCCATAAACTTGATTTGTTGAAGGAATTTATTTTCTGTTTCTGTCACAAAATTCAGAAGAAAAAATAGCTAAAATCGATTGGAGAAGGAAGTTGATTTGATCGTGAATTTGATTGATTGAAGAGAAAGTTGAAATTGATTGGAGAAGAATTTTTGGTGTTTGAGATCGTGATTTTTTAAAACTTGTTTTCCATTTCTTTTTAGGAATTAGTGCTTGTTTTGGAATGTTTGTCTTTTAGTTGAAAAATGTTAGCTTATATATGGTCTAGATTTGAAAAAAAAAAAACTTCCTTAAAACTATTTTTGAAAATATTTTTGGTCAATGTGGCTTTTGATATTATTTTTGGTTTTCTAGTTATTTTTAAAAAAATCTCCTATTATTCTGTTGTTTTGGGCTTGGAGACCTTTTTATTCCTTTTGGGCTTTTTTCTTTCTTTTTCTTTTAGAACAAACCGTGTTTAGTTCAAAATAAATATATTTTTAGTATAAATTTAATAATTATCTCTAGTTTAGTTCAAAATAAATTAAAATGAAGGAAACTTTTATCCAAATTTTTATTTGAGTTAATTACAAAAAAATTATATGAACCTTAGTGATTTTTGCAATTTAAATATATTCTTTAAATTTTGACAAATTAATACACAATCTTTTAATTCTTTTCCAATTCAATGCACCGAATGAAAATTTGGCCAAATTTTACTGACGTACCAATCAAAGTAAATTGAGTTGGTCCACCATAGGTACCACGTTAAAAATGCTATTTGCAAAATAGGTACAAATTTTGACATTTTTTTGCAATTTAATCATGTCCTATTATAATTTTGGCAATTGATACATTTATTTTTTTATTTTATTTATATTTTTTAAATGATACATCTAAAAACAATATTTAAATGATTAATTAAATAAATTATTATTTTTTTTACTTATTTTCAAGTAAGGAGAATTTTAATAATACATTCAAATTGATATTTATTTTTATTATCTTGAGTTAAATTATTATTTTTGAAAATTATATGATTTAATTGATATTAAATTTTTAATTTTATATAGCTATAGCCTATAATACAATTAAATGATAATTTTAATATTACATATTGTTTTACAATTTTTTAATGTAATTATAGAAAAATCACAAAATTTAATTTATTAAAATATTAATAGAAATTGATTAAGTTTTAAAATATTAAAATTATATTTTCTAAAAAATATAATGATTCAAATGTAAAAACTAAAAAATTGACTAATAAACAATTCTTTTGATTGACAGATAGAAGTAAAAGAAATAATTTTAAAAATTTACAAATACTTATTTATTAATAAAAACTATCTTTTCAGTCATATCCATTAGTCAAAAAAAATTTTGTTAATCAATTTTTATATTCAAGTACTTAAATATTTAAAAATACAGTTTGATATTTTATAACTTAATTAATTTTTGTTAACATTTTAAAAGATCTTATGCTTTCTTATAATTATATAAAATTTTTAAGCAATAAATTATATTTAAATTACTATTTAGTTTTATTTTAATTAAATAAAAGTAAATTATTTAAATTAAATTATTTTAAAATAATAATTTAACATAAAATAATAAAAATAAGTACCTATTTACATGTATCAATTGAATTCTTATTAGATAATAATAAGTAACAAAAATAATAATATAATTAATTAAAAATTTTATTTTTAAATTCTCATATATATACCATCTTTTGCTTTTTAACTTGTCAGCTTATGAATTGAGATTTTCTTTTTCATGCTTCTTGCATTTCCGCAATAGAAGCAAATATGACGTTATAGCATGTGTCTTGTTTCAAATAAAAACGTTAGTTTTGTTAGATAGAAACCATCACAACTTTCTTATCTCTTGAACTCAATAGATTTTATTAGTTTATCTTTTTTAACTTATAAATGAACTATTTTGATCCTTCAATCTGTTTAAAATATTACTTATAAATATATTTTCCACTCTTACGATAGTGCAAATGTTTATATTTGTTTGTGGTCATCTTACCTTCCATAATATAAGTTAATGACCGTATACAACAGGTAAACTTAACCTATTACATTATATTTATAACGTTATAAAAAATATTATTACCAATTTTTAGACTTTCCCCTCCACCGACTATTACTTTCGTTTCCTGCCCACCACAGTTGGCGCGGTGAAGAAAGGAGAGGATGGCGGGGCTGGTTTATGTTGGGGCGGTGAAGAAAGGAGGGAGAGAGAGAGTTTTTTATGGATGAGTTTGATGATGATGATGAAATTGGTGGTGGTGGTAGTGGAGGAAAGAAGAGGAGAGAAGATTTGAAGGGATTTCGATATGGTAGTGAGTCTGGTGGAAAATTTGAATTGGCGGATGCATTAGGTTAGTATAATAGTAAAATTTGGGACAAAATTTATGAAGATTTTCTCTTCACTTGCTATAAAACATTCTCCATATGTAGTTGGACAATGAAATACACTAGGAATTTTTTGATTTAATATCCTCCTTGGCTTGAGGAACCATCAAATGCGGCACATCAACAATAATAAAAAACAACCATAAATAAAAAAAAAACATCATGAAAGCAACTTCAGAATAATCTAACAACTAGAAAACAACCAAAACAAAACAACTACATACAATTACGAATAAAAACTATAGAACCACCATACAATAACCACAACAACTCAATAACTTAACAATAACTATACAACAACCATGCAACAACCACAACAAAACCATCCCTTAACAAAACCAGGAGCTTTCTTAATAAAACCTAATTCAAAACTCAACTTCCTCTTCTTTCCAAATGTATCAGGTCTCCTTTTCTTCAATACATATGAAAGAGAAATACATTCTGACAGAAAACAAACTAGAACAAGGAGGACTCTTATCAGATGCATCTTATTTTCTCTTAACTTCACTCATATCGCCTTTTTTCATTTGAGGACTATTCTTAGATAAATAAAAAAACACTAAATAAACAAAAATGAATTATGAAACTGAAGAGAAATATTAAAAATGAAGAGAAAAAAGAGAAAATGTCGTTGCAAAAAAATCATTAAAAAGAAAAAAAAAGAAATAAAATGTTACATATGAAACACACGTCATTCAAAGTTAAAAAAAAAAATAACTCACCATAATTTTGATATTTTTTGGTCAAAGTTATTGAATAATGATATTTTACTTTTTAATATTTGGTTGTTTTAGTCCTGCAGACCTTTCTATCCCTTTTGTGCTTCGCTTTTTTATTTTTCCTTTCTTTTAGAACAAATGTGTCCTCTAAACTAATAAAGTGAGATTATGAAATACTTAACTACAATTGTGCTCTACCTAGTGCTGTAAAAGTTAACTAGTGGTAAATATTGAAATGGTGTTTATCATATATTTCTTGTATACACAATATTGTACTTATAGTGAATACAAGGTTGCTAACTATGGAAATAAATAACTATACACAAGTCAAGGCTAGAATAAAGTAGAAATATAATTTTAAAGACTGATTAGAAGGAATTGATTCTGACTCCATGATTTCAGCAATCAATCCAATTGACAGCTCATGCTAACACTGTAACAGCCCCAGCCAACCTGCCTGTGATATTGTCCGCTTTGACCATAAGACACCCAGTAAGGGCCCTCACGGGTTTAAAACACGTCTCAGTGAGAAGGTATCCACCCCTATATAAGGAAGGATTCGTTCTCCCTCCCAACTGATGTGGGATAGCACACGGCCATCACTCCCCCAAGGGGCCCCAGCGTCCCCGCTGGCATACCGATCCGGGCCCTAGGCTCTGATACCAACTGTAACATATATTTCATCACATAATTACCCAATTTATTTTAAGCAACAATATTCATATATTCAAGAGAATCAATATATATATGCATCATATTAATAATCACTTACTAAAGAGGGCTTCAACTCCTTCAAATACAAACTCCCCTAGTGAGTAGTACCTCCAACATCCATATCCAAGCCTACACACAATTCATACATCAACACATATAGCAAGCATAACTCTTGCACCCAACTTAACAAAATCCCACCAAATACAACTCCAAAGTCTAAATTCAATAAATCCAAATAATTCACACACAGC
>CATIWO010664090.1:0-12420 GCA_949673435.1 Macaranga tanarius
TGATTGTCCAGGATTCTTAATTCTGTTTGGCTCAGGGTGCACCACAACCAAAAGTGACTGATAATCTCAAGGATATACTGTTGTATGATAAAACTATTTTTGTAATTCCAAGTTCAGCATGTATTTTTCTTTCTTTTATATGGCAGCTTATAGGGGTGTTCACGCCCTCCGAAATAGCCGAACTGAAAATCAAACCGATACTATTCGGTTCGGTTCAGTTTGTATTTTTAAAATTTTCAAAATTTTAGAACCGAACTGAAATTTGGTTTGGTTCGGTTTTATGTAAAAATAATTTCAATTAACCGAGATAACCGATTTTTTATTTTTTATTTTAATTTTTCTAAATATTTTGTTAAAAATATACAAAAATTTAATATAAAAATAATCAATATTTTTAAAAATTTTGGTTCGGTTCGGTTTTGGACCTAATTCGGTTCGGTTTGGTTCTGATTTTTTTAAATTCGGTTATTTCAGCTCGGTCAGAAAAACACCCAAAAACTGACCAAACCGACCGATGAACACCCCTAGCAGCTTATATTGTTCACTTTAACCTGATGGTCCATTTATGTTAAGAAAAATTATAATGTTAGTATTTTTTTTTAAAAACTAATTATAATGTTAGTTTAATTTGATGGATCTTGAAAAAAAAATTACTACATATTTTGATTGTTTGTTAATTAAAAAAATAAAATAATTTAAATTAAATAAATTTAGTTTCAAATCCAAGTATGATTAAATAGTGATCCAAACAATGAATTTGAAATTTCAAATCCTTTATCATATCCAAATGAGAGATTTTAAAGTGAATGAATTTAAAATCTAGAATTTGAAATCTAGGATTTGAAATCCAAATTTGAAATCCAAATCCTTACATCCAAACGCACCCTAAAGGTTTTTAGAGATTGATCTGTAAAATAGTTTAAGGATGAAACTGAACATTTGGCTAATTCCAGTTCATTTTCAAAGTGATAGAAGACTTAGATAAAACAAATGAAATGAGTGGAAAACACGCAAAATAAAGCAAGATAATGAGAAAAACGAAAAGAAAAGTTAGATAGAATAATTATCTTAAAAGCAAAAGGGAGCAAAAGTTAGAATAATTCACACTTGCATTGCAATTAGACAAATGATTATCTGTTCTTTTTGATATGCTTCTGATGGCACAAAGACTTCAATTAATCTGAAATTGATCCGAGTAAATCTATAAGAACAACAAAAAAATTTGTAACATGTTAAAAAATACTAAGCTATGATAAATTTAGTAAAAAGTAATTTCTCCAATGAGGTCATAAAATTTTAAATATATTATTTATAGTAAAAGATAAATGGTAATGTCATCTAATAATAGATGGGAAAGCATTATTCACACTCCCTCGCACTCCTCTATGAGCCAATTGTACATTAATACCCTATTCCTCTTTCTTTCTTTAAACTAAACAACTTTATTATTCACTACTTTAAAAAAAAAAAAAAAAGTATTTTGTTTACATTTGTATTTTTTCTTATTTAAGCCAGTTCAATTTTTTACTCTTTAATTTCATTTTTTAAACTTTCTAATTTCATTTTTTAAACTTTCTAATTTCATTTTTTATTTGTTTACAAAATGAAGTTTTCATATGTAAAAGTAAGAAAATAAGACTAGTATCTTGTTAATATTAAAAATTAAAAAATACATCTAATTAAAAATTTATGATTCAAAAATTGATCGATATTATGTACATAAATGTTTTATTAATAAAACATCCTAAGTTTATTTTAATTTTGACATAAATTTATTTGATTCATAAACTATCAAAATTTCAATTTTTATGATTCAAAGTATTATTAATGTGTGTATATGATGTAAATACTAACTCATGTTATTTTTGTTTTCTTGTAAAATTTTCAAAACTATCAATATTTCAATTAATAATTTGATTTATTCATATTATTTTAAATTAAAATCTTAATTTTAACAATCTTAATTTTTCAAATATAATTTTATATATAAGCTTTAATTATAACTCATTTATTGCAGTAAAATTTAAATTTTATTGTGATTATTTATTTATACTTTTTGAAAATCATGATATTGATTTGAATTAATAATTATATATTTGAATAATTTTAGAAATAATTAAAACAACAAAATTAAAGCCTTCAAATTTCATGCATAAATAATTAATAAATTTGAAAACAATAAAAATTATGAAAAAATGTTATATTGTATTTATTTTATTTTTGAATAAATATATAAACTAAGTTGATTCAATTTCTAATATGTAGTAAATTATTTATAGGTAAAAGAAAATAAAAAAATATAATATATGATGAAGTTTTAAATCTAAAATAAAATTTAAAATTTAAATAAATAAATATGAATTATTTAAAGAACATAAATACGATAAAGTAAATAAATAATAAAACTTCAAAGTAAAAAATTCAGATTTTTGGTGCCACATGATTAGTTAAGTTAAAAAGAAAAAGACAGTAAGAAAGTATAACTTTTTAGTTAAAATGAAAGTTAAAGGCAACATTGTCCAATCTGATTTTGCAAAGGAGTGCAAGCAAAAATTAATGGAGTGTAAATAACGCTTCCCTAACTATGCATGGATTAAGTAGAATAGGGAGGGAAGAGAATATAAAGGGAATAATAGAGGAGAATTGAAGGGGAAGAGAATTAAAGGGAAATTATTCTCCTTCATTCCCCTTATAGGAGGGGAAATTGATTACACCCCAATTTGGGGTGTAATAAATTTCAACTCCAAAACACATTATAATTTTAAATTATATTTCCTTTTTAAATAATTCTCCTTATTTCCCCTTCTTTTCCTCTTATTAAGTTACCAAACACAACAACACTTATAATTTTTATTCACTTCCCTTCCCTTCCCTTTCATTCTCTTTAAAAAACCTTCTGTTCCCTTCCCCCTCTAGTTGCCATGGATGACGTGGGAATAAAGAAAATCTATCTTTAGTTCTTTTGAATTATTTTTTTTTTTTTGAAGAATTTCTTTTGGAATTAAAGATGAAGTGAGAATAAAGAAAATCACTGAATGGTGTTTTATTCCAATTAAAAATATTGAGTTGGAATCATTGTTTTTTTTTTTTTTTTTAACAAGGAATCACTACTTTCCTAGCATTAAATTGCTGTAAAATTAATTTTTTCTAATTTTTTAAAAAATAATATCAATTTCTTAATTTTTTTAAAAAGTGAAATTTCACGAATTTAAATATTTGTAATTAGACTCGATATTTATTTATTTATTGTTAATGATGTTAAGAGCTTTTACATCCGCTAGATTGGAGGGTCTTCTATACGAGTTCTACTTTTTATTTTATGCTATGTTTAAGCCTTTAAGGTATATAGACTGAATGAACAATTTCAAGGTACATATAATGAATGTAAAATATTATTTTGGAAAAAATATATTAAAAAATCCCAATTTTTAGACCACTTGTAAATAAAATTATAATTTAATTTTATTATCAATTTTACTCACAATGTTTTGAAAGTTTGTAAAATTAGTTATTCGTTAAAATTTTTTAACGAACAGCTAACGTGACGGGTCCGTGCCCAAATATTTATTGTTATATTTAATTAGGACTAGATTGTATAGAAAATAAGTTTGATTTGAAGGACTTAGTTGGAAACCATTAAGTTTGAGGATTTATTTGTAATTTATTTATTTAAAAAAAGAGGTAATAATTCTGGAGAAACGTGCAGCAAGCAGAGGAAAGGTGAGGATGACTCACCCATCCTCTACTTTGCAAAACAGAGGGAGAGAGGTCTGGTACCATTTGGTACTAGATAACTAAAAGAAACAGAAGCAAAAAAGCAAAAGTGAAGGAAAGAAGAAAAGTTAGCGAAGTTCGTCTGTCAGCCGGTGAGTCACGCAGGAGACAGGAGGGAGCTGAAGAAATCAACGACATAGGTGAGTGGATCTCCTTCTTCAAAACTCCAATATTTTCGTTAGATTATTATTTTGTTAAACGAATTATTAGATTGTTTGAAGTTTATTTTTGATTTCGGTTGAAAATTTGAAATTTTGAAAATATATCAGTTAAACTGAAGTGGGAAGGCGACGCTTTAGCGCAGAGGCGTGCACCTCAGCCCATTGAGGCCCCAAAGGCAGCGCCTCCTCTTGAGATGGGCGATGCCTCAAAGGCACAAAGGCGAACACCCTTGTGCTAAGGTGGCGCCTCTGTGGTTTTCAGACGAACGCCTTTTCAATGAAAAGGCGGTGCCCTTGTAAGCTAAGACGGCGCCTCTGTAATGCACAGGCGATGCCCTTGTGTAGTTTCAAGCAATTTCTCAGTCTGTTTTGATGAAAAATATGTTTCTGAACTAAATTTTAATACTGAGATATGTTTATAGTGTTTTACTTGGCTGTGACCAAGAATTATTTGAGAAATATAATATTTGAATGATTTTGAGTATTAAATACTAAAAGATTGCAGTAAGACCGTGCCCGGGGTACGACAGGGTTCAATGAGACATAAGACTGTGTCCGGAACACAGCAACTCATGATATTTTCTGTATCCGGGATACATTGATAAGCCTGATTGGCTACTTATATGATTATCAATTCAGTATGCATATTTGACCCGAACCTTCAATGTGATGACTGGTACCTACCACATTGACAGCAATCTGATTATATATTAAAAGAAACAATTATAGTTTGACTATACTATTAAAAGAAACCAAATGTGATTTGATTTATGCAATATGAATATTGGTGGTTTGAACCGTGATTTATGGACATTATTAAATTATTTATGTTGATGGATTATTTATTACGTTTATTTTCAGTCAAAATGTTGTTATTTAAAATTTACCGAGAGTGTTTAATTTAGTTCATTCACTGAGTATTTCATATAGAAATACTCACCAATCTCTTTTGTAAAATTATTTTATTTTCAGTTTAGCTACTGTACATATCAAATAAAGAAATATGGCGATCATATGGATAACACAAACCCTAGATGTCCTCGCTGAGGAGACTGAGATTATGTATTTCATCCTTCATGATCCTAATGCTAAGTTATCCTTCCGTATTTCCATAGATCCTATAGCCACCGAGTACCATACTAGCACGTCAACAAACAACTTTCTAGAGGGTTGTTTGACAGTTATTTCTGTTGCCTTTGAGACACATGTTGGGGTCTGGGTCACTCTGACCTGGACTTAGTCTATGCTGATGTTGATGACATGCACTTTTGCCAATAGAGGATCGAGGTTTAGGATAGGTGCTACTATTTTTGGGTAAATATATGGGTAGCACATCCTTAGGTAGTCAGTCTATCTTATTCTAGGGATTTGATAGGGCTTAGTCTTTTGATGTATTTTTATTGTATATATTTTTGGTAGCCCTTCTTCTCTAGCTTTCTCCCCTCACCTCTGAACAATAACACTGTATAATATTTGTATATGTATGTATATTATGTTTTTCAGATATTATTGTATGTTTTCCTTGAGATTGTATATGTATAACCTTGTTATCTGTTATTGTGTTGTATGACTAACGTTATCCATATCATATTTTATTTTGTTATTGAGCAAACAACCCTAGTAAACCATATTGATAAGTTATGTTTCGAGTGATATACAAGTTGATAACCTTGTCTACTAAACCAGTCCATCTGGATAGTTACTTAGATTTATATTAGAAGTGACACCTCCCACGCCGTTGCTCCGTGCTGGGCAGTCCGAGTTGTATATTTATCCGATATGGGTGCTGGTGGGGAGGGGCATTGTAAATCTTTAGTATTAGAGCCTAGGTTTTGAAAGTTATATTGTTTTGAAGTTTTAGATTATAAAATTGAGAATATTGTTGATTTTGAAATTGGAATGTGGAAATGGTACTTTCAATGACTTTTCAAGCTTAGGCTATAAAATTTGAGATTTGGAGGAAATATTTGTGTGATGATTGAACAATGATAATTGATGATATGATATATGATGGTTTGAGAACACTGAATGAGTTGATTTTAAATTACAGGAAGTTAAGTTATGGCGAGAACTAGGGGAGGTGGTCTAGGTGCTCGAGGTAGACCGAGAGGCCGAGGTACCCAGATAGATAGATTGTGTATAGTGGAAAGGGTAGAGAGTGTGAATAGAAGTGGGGGGTATACCACAGAATAGAACCCCTTTAGAAGCCTCTGTAAGCAACGAAAGGAGTAATGGACGTGCATGAGATGCAGTAAGTGAACAAGGTAGTTCGATGTCGAGGGTGACGTTATTGAACTTTCACGTACCAAGGCGAGCACAAAATGGACCACAACCACCGCCGGTGCGTGGAAATGAAGTTAATGTAATTCCAACAATGATGTATATAGATGCTGCGAAATTGGCACGAATAATGGGCACAGTAATGGCAGAAAGAGATAGGAAAAAGTATAAGAGACCTGGAGACATAATCAAACACGCAAAGAAATGTGAAGCGTATGAATTTTACGGTACATTGGATCTAGAACTAGCTGATAAGTGGATCAAGACCATGGAAAAAGCTTTTACAACTCTACAGCTAAGCAATGAGAAAAAGATGAGCAATATTTATGGATTGATGTTTGACAAAGCTGACGACTGGTTAACTCGAATTCAGAATCTCTATGGAGAAGTTCTGAATTGGTAGATATTTCAAGAGGAATTTCGTAGGGAATATTTGACTGAAAACTATCGAAAGGAGAAGTTAGCTACATTTATTAATCTGACGCAAGGACCAATGATGGTGAGAAAATATGTGGATAAGTTTAAAGATCTGTACAAATATGCCAAGGATATTTATCCTACCGAAGAGAAAAAGAGCGAGAAGTTTCGTGAATGTTTGTATATATCCTTGCGAGGAAAGTTGAATTTACATACTGGAACTACTTTTTGAGGTTGGGTCAAAAAGGCTATGGAACAGGAAAAGCTAGACAAAGAACTTGAAGCTTCGACTCGAACCCAATGAAACTAACCACCTGAATCATCACGATAACCCTGGAGAAAGAACGAGGATCGATGATCAAGACTCTATCCTTATTCTAGAAGCAATGTGAGAACATGAGGCGAAAATCGACCTTAGGGAAGTCAAGTATTAGTTAGACAATATGCAAGACCGTCAGGATAAACTGGTGTTGGATTTGGCACCCAGGGAAGAGACGTATTGCCATAGTGCAATATATGAAAAAAGAATCATTTGGGAAGATGTGGTCAGTTAGAAGTTAGATTTTTTTGGTGTAATGAGATCAAATATTACTCCGGAAACTGTACAAAAGCACCACCTAGAGAACCTTCAGTATAAGCATCATATGCTCCTCATAGTGAGTGAAGTGGAAGAACAACTAGAGCAGGAAGACCTGCGAATATAAATCGAGAGGGAATATAAATAAAGGAATCTCATCAAAATCAACCGGGAGAACTGAGTACTGCAGTTAAAGGTGTGCAGCAAGCAAGGGTGTACGTTGTTACAGAAAAGGAGGTAGAAAGGTCTCCAGATTTGATAGCAGGCAAGGCGCATATCAACGGTAAGTTAGCATGCATACTTATTGACCCCGGTGCTACCTTTTCATTTTTATCGCCAATTTTTGTAATTCATGATAGACTTAGAATGGATGATTTGAATGAACCTGTGATAGTGAGCATGCCTATTGGAATGAGTGTGGTATGCAAGAAAGTATGCAGAAATATTTTGGTAGAAATTGACGGGGGTGAAATGAAGTGGAATTTCGTACCCCTACATCTTGATGAATTTGATGCTATACTCGGAATGGATGAGTTGAGCCATTACCAAGCTAATATAAATTATTTTAAAAAATAATTAAAATTAGAAGGAGAAGATGGAAGGAAGATAGTATTTATTGGGGAAGATAGAAAGATTCCTATTAAGATTATTTCGATGATGAAAGTCAAAAAATATCTTAGGAAGGGATATAAAGCCTATCTAGCCTCAGTAATAGAAGATCGGAAGGAAGTTGTGAACGTGAAAGAATTACTAGTAGTGAACGAGTTCAAGGAAGTGGTTCCCGAAGATCTGCCAGGATTGCCACCAAAGAGGAAAATTGAGTTTGAAATCGAACTCATACTTGGAACAACTTTTATATCGCAATTACCGTATAGGATGGCTCCAGCGGAATTGAAGGAATTGAAGATGCAATTACAAGAGCTGTTGGATAAAGAATTTATCCGACCGATCTTTTCACCTTAGGGAGCACCTGTATTGTTCGTGAAAAAGAAGGATGGATCTCTTCGATTGTGTATAAACTATAGACAGTTGAATAAGATCATGATTCAGAATAAATATCCTTTACTGAGGATAGAGGATTTATTTGATCAACTGTAAGGGGCGAAGGTGTTTTCAAAAATTGACTTGCGCTCTGGTTATTACCAGTTGAGGATCAAGGAATCCGACATACCAAAGACTGCATTTAGAATGAGATATGGACACTACGAGTTCCTGGTCATGCCATTTGGACTCACAAATGCACCAGCTGCATTTATGGATCTGATGAATCTCGTATCCAAGCCATACCTGGATAAATTTGTAATCGTGTTCATTGATGACATACTGGTGTATTCAAAGTTAAAAGAAGAACACTTGAGGAGGATATTGGAGATTTTGAGAGCTAAGCAGTTGTACACAAAGTTTAATAAATGTAAATTTTGGTTGAATAAAATTACATTTCTTGGACATATGATATTTGCTGAAGGAGTGTACGTGGACCCTAGCAAGATCGCGACAATCGTTAATTGGGAGCCACCAAGAAATGTAATAGAAAATATAAATTTTCCTAGGATTGGCGGGCTACTATCGATGATTCGTGCAAGATTTCTCGATTATTGCATCACCATTAACAAAGCTACTAAGGAAGAATATGAAATCCATGTGAAATTTAGAATGTCAACAAAGTTTCAAAATTCTAAAGGAGAAATTAGTTACGGCGCCGATATTGATGTTACCAGTTGAATGAGGTAATTATATGATATATAGTGACGCCTCAAAGCAGGGACTTGGTTGTGTATTGATGCAAAATGGAAAGGTAGTAGCGTATACATCAAGGCAACTAAGATCGCATGAGCAGAACTATTTGACACATGACCTAAAATTGGATGCAGTGGTGTTCACATTGAAAATGTGGAGACATTATCTCTACGGAGTTACCTGTCAAATATTCACAGATCACAAGAGCCTGAAGTATATTTTAACTCAAAAGGAGATAAATCTTAAACAAAGACATTGGGTAGAACTACTGAAGAACTATGATTGCACAATCAAATATCACCCAAGAAAAGCTAACATAGTCGCAGATGCACTAAGTCGAAAGTCGAGCGGTAATTTATACCACATCCGTACGGCTAGGATGCCGCTATTGATCGAGTTGAGAAAGATAAATGTTGAAATTGAAGTAGATTCTTCTAGTGCAATGTTAGCTACTCTGAAGTGAAGCCGATCTTAATAAAAAGAATCAAGACAACACAACAAGGGGACGAGGAGGTAAAAAGGCTGCGTAAGGATGTTGAAAACAGAAGGATGAAAGAATTAAATTACGATGAAGAAGGAATTTTAAAATTTAAAAATTGACTGTTTGTGCCAAATGTAGAAGAATTAAGATGAGAAATAATGGAAGAGGCACATTATTTGATATATGCTATACATCCAGGAAGTACGAAGATGTATAGGACGCTGAAGGAAAACTATTGGTAGAAAGGAATGAAAGACGACATCACGGAGTTCGTATCTAAATGTTTGACGTGTCAGCAGGTGAAGGCTAAACATAAATATCCCGCAGGATTGTTACAATCCTTGCCAATTTCTGAATGAAAATAGGAATATATCACAATGGATTTTGTGGTAGGTTTGCCGAAAACCCAACAGGGACATGATGTTGTTTGGGTGATCGTGGATCGATTAACGAAGTCGATGCATTTCTTACCAGTTGAAACCAACTACAATTTGAACAAGCTGGCAGAATTGTATGTGAGAGAGATTGTGAGATTGCATGGAGCCTCAGTATCAATCGTATCAGATCGAGATCTAAGATTTACTTCACATTTTTAGCTGAGTTTACAAGAAGCGTTAGGTACTAAATTAAAAGTTAGTACAGCTTTTTATCCTCAAACAGACGGTCAATCTAAACGTACCATCCAAATTTTAGAAGGTATACTTAGAGCAAATGCATTGAAATTTGGAGGTAGTTGGGACAAGCAAATACCGTTAATGGAATTCACTTATAATAACAGCTACCAAAGTAGCATTGATATGGCACCATTCAAAGCACTTTATGGAAGGAAGTGCATAACACCCATTTATTGGGAGAAAGTTGGAGAGAGAAAATTGTTGGGACCAGAATTGGTACAGATGACCATAGAAAATCTTCGTATAGTTAAAGCGAACCTGAAGATGGCTCATGACAAACAAATGAGCTATGCTAACTTGAAACGAGCCAACATTGAGTAAAATGTGAGAGAAAAGGTATTTTTGAAGATATCTCCGTGGAAAGGAGTGCTGAGATTCGGTAAGTACGACAAGCTAAGCCCAAGATTCATAGAACCGTATGAGATAATTGAACGTGTTGGGCCAGTAGCCTATCATTTGACATTGCCCCCAAATTTATTTGGAGTCCATGACGTCTTTCATGTATCGATGCTAAGAAGGTACAAAAGTGATCCTTCACACGTACTACGAGAATAACCAGTGGAACTAAAAGAAAATCTGAGCTATGAAGAGCAACCAATTTTAATTATAGCTAGAGACCAAAAGATACTACATAACAAGGTCATTCTGCTAGTCAAAGTACTGTGGGGAAATCACCCTCGCGATGAAGCCACGTGGGAATGTGAGGAAGATATGCAACATCAATACCCGCAATTGTTTATATCCCAAGCTAGTTGAGGATATTAGCATTCTCCAATTTCGAGGATGAAATTTTTTAAGTGGGGAAGAATTATCGGGTCCGTGCCCAAATATTTATTATTATATTTAATTAGGACTGGATTGTAAAGAAAATAAGTTTGATTTGAAGGACTTAGTTGGAAACCATTAAGTTCGAGGATGTATTTATAATTTATTTATTTTTTTTAAAAAAATATGTAATGATTCTAGAGAAACGTGCAACAAGTAGAGAAAAGGTGAGGATGACTCACCCATCCTCTGTTTTGCAAAACAGAGGGAGAGAGATATGGTACCATTTGGTACCAGAATATTAAAAGAAATAGAAGCAAAAAAGCAAAAGGGAAGGAAGGAAGGAAAGTTAGCGAAGTTCATCTGTCAGCCGGTGAGTCGCGCAGGAGATAGGAGGGAGCTGAAGGAATCAACAACATAGGTGAGTGGATCTCCTTCTTCAAAACCCCAATATTTTCATTAGATTATTATTTTGTTAAATGAATTATTAGATCGTTTAAAGTTTATTTTTTATTTCGGTTGAAAATTTAAAAATATACCAGTTAAACTGAAGTGGGAAGGCGACGCCTTAGCACAGAGGCGTGCACCTCAGCCCATTGAGGCCCCAAAGGTGGTGCTTCTGCCCTTTAAAGGCGGTGCCTCCGCCTGAGATGGGCGACGCCTCAAAGGCACAAAGGCGAACGCCCTTGTGCTAAGGCTGCGTCTCTGTGGTTTTCAGACGAACGCCTTTTCAATGCAAAGGCGACGCCCTTGTGAGCTAAGGTGGTGCCTCTGTAACACACAGGCGATGCCCCTATGTAGTTTTAAGCAATTGCTCAGTTTGTTTTTGTTGACCCTATGCATGATCAAGGGAGAATCAACTCTTATTTTGACTTTAACAATCAATTTTGTATTTCTAACATTTTCATTTAAGTATGAATATAAGCTAGGTTGTGCTCAAATACTAAGGACAATGTGCATTGATGGTTGAAACTCAAATAAGTACCCAAAACATCATATATATGATTTCAAATTTTAGAGCACGTTTTTGGGTGATTTAAAGCTACATTAAACTCTTATAAAGTCCCTCAAAATGTTTCTTAAAGACTTATGGAGATGCACACCAAGTTTCGGGTCATTCGGAGCTAAAATGTGCAAGTTATGATAAGTTTAGTGAGAAGGCAGCTACGCTCACGAGCTACTGTAGCAACGCTCACGGTCACTGTAGCGATAGTGAGCGTCGAGCTGTAAATGATAAAAATAAATAGAAGGAAGGGCAGCAACCCTCACTGTCTACGCTCACGACCGTGAGCGTCAACTCCAGCCCGTGAGCGTCGCCTCCAACGGTAAAAAATGCACCGACGGTCTAAATTTTAAAGGTCACGATCGTGAGGGTCGAGTCACGCTCGTGAGGGTCGGTCTGTCAGTCCAAAAAGTCATGTTTCTAGACATAAAACAATAGGACATGATGGGCAAGACTTAATGAGCTTCTAACAACTAGTTTTTGACATTCTCTATATATATTGATGTCAAAAACTTATTAGAGGTTGAACACACAAGCTATTAAACATTATC
>CATIWO010664112.1:0-19378 GCA_949673435.1 Macaranga tanarius
ATATACATAAATTATATGTACATTGTATAACTAATACTTTAATATATATAAAGTATCTTTTCAATTAAGAAAAATTTTATTATTCATGTTTTATGTCAATAATCTGGACACGTGTATGTGGTACCTGGAGAGTGCTACATATGGTCTATAAATTAAACATTAATCTATGAGTCTCAATCATAACTAAAAGGAATTAACATTAAGTTCATTAATCAACAAAAAATCCCTTAACCCTCAAATTATCACCTAAGTTTAAGAATCACAAGCCACACATTAATTGGAGAATATGTCAATTATACAAGGAAACCAAATCATTTGAATGAAGTTCATCAAAGTGATAAGCACAATTAAATACTTAAGCGTGGAATCCTAAACACAAACTAATCACAAAATAAACAATAAAAAAATTAAAAAATTTTAAATTACTCCCCTCACACTTAACCGACACATTGTCCTCAATGTGGAAAAGATACGAAAATAAAGGATAAAAAGAACTAGTACTCTCCTGATTTGGTAACTTATGATCGATCTGCGAACGTGAAGGAATGGAGAATCAAACCAAAGTAAAACTGAAATAAAAACAAAAATAACAAAAGACATAAAAAGAGCAAATAATACTATAGATAAATATGCAGGTGTAAAAAATCCAAAATAAATATCAAAAACAATATCCAAAATAAACAGAAACAGAAAACTAAGGTCAGTCATCTAAATCATCATCATCGGAATCATCTGCATCCTCATCATCATCTATAGCCTCGTCCTCCTCTGCAGCAGTGGCAGTATCTAAATCAACCTCATCTATCTCAGCATTAAACTCGGCATCACCAAGCTATGGAGCAAAAGAAGTCTGGGGATTTATGGACTCCAAAGTAGTAGAAAAGAAAGCAGCTGGAGCATGAGACATCGGCGGTGGCTGCATACCCCTCTCAATCATCAGCGACATAATATACTGCTGCTGCCAGTCGAGCTGTGAATAATATGCTTCAGCATAATCTCATATCATCTCTGCGTCGCCTCCTCGAGCTGCTGTGCTGCCTCAATCCGTGCTAATATGCCAATATCAGAAACTGAAGGAATCTCCGGAGCTAGTACATCAGGAATATCAGGAATAGGAGCATTGTGGCCCTTAGCTATTTCGGGTACCGGTGGTGCACCATCAAATAAAATATAAACATCACCCCTCCTCTCGACCAACCGCATCAATTGGAATTAAAACCACTCCTCGTCACTCATAGGTTCTTGGCTAACCTAGTAACATAGCTCCCACTGCATAATGCCCCTCTCAACTTATTTGACATCATGTTAAAATAAGTCATAAATCCATAGCCCAAGTTACAAGTTGTCCGAGACATTAAGCACGATAAATAAAATATATCACAAACCGTCATAACCCCGGTGCTCTCACGACGACCATAAATTGTATGAGCAATAATCTGATGCAATACTAGTAACACCAGAGATGTAAAACACGTGCTCTTTGACTTACTAGGCTCATATCTATCTGTAAACTCAGGACAACCATGTAATCTCCAAAATCCCCTAGCACGTGACCCCGACCCGTGCGACAAGGAGTTTTGATATAACTCCGTCGAAATAAAGGGCTCTCTATACAATCCTAGGGCAATTCAAAATTTAAAAATAGATAATGAAAATTGTGTCCCCTCTAGTCGAAATTAAACTACCCCAAGCTTTTTATAATCAATGCCCTTTTTATCTAAAATAAATAAAGGAAGAAATTCAACTAGTAATTCCATGTAACTAGGGTCTTGAATGTCAATCATTACACTCCAACCCTTTTGATTCAATCGGTTATGAATGTCCGCCAACAATCCTATCGTCTCTAAATCAGAATGACTAGGATATCGATTTGGCTCAATTGGAAGAGATTTGAGGGATTGTACCTTAACTTGGAACTTTCGGTTGGAGAATTAGAGGAGTGAGTGTTGAGCAGTGGCGCCGGACAAAGAGGTACCCATCTGCGGTGGTAGGTCGACGACAGGTACTTGCAAAGGTGGCGCTAGTCGTCACCTCGATGATAATGGCCGATCTCTTTGGGCGTGGGTTTTTATGCGTTTGGCTGGAGGAGCAGACATGATGGCGGTAGTAATCGGTGAGGAGAGGAAGAAATCAAGGAAAAGTGGTGGGGTTTGGCTGAATTTATGGTCGAAAATCCAATATTGGCGGCTGGGTGAGAGGAAAAAGATAAGAGAGTGAACGGGCTTAAAGGAAATTGTTTGAAATCCCTAACTATTCACTTTTAAAATCAGGCGATACACGGGCGTGTATCGCTAAAATTGGAGATTTTTTGAATATACACGGCTCGAAACATGGGCGTGTAAGTGCCCATGTACCCTTCTATCTATTCTATTTATGTCAACACGGGGTACCATACGGGCATGTCCCTACTCGTGTATCTTGCTATTCTTTTTCTTATTATTGAACACGGTCTTACAAACGGGCGTGTTGTGGCCCGTGTATGTCTCTTCCTAAAATTTATAAAATCCACACGGTCGGGCACATGTGCGTGTTCCTAACCGTGTATCTCTCTATTTCAAATTGCATGTTTGGACACGGCTTAAGACACGGGCGTGTTGCTGCCCGTGTTGCCACTTCTCGCACCTATTTCTTAATTTTCTTAACTCTCTTTCATCCTATTCATTGGTGAACCTAAAATAAAAATAAAAGCATCTATCCTAAAAAAACTAACTAAACAAATGAAAAGTGCATGAAAACTTAATAAAAATTGAGTTGCCTCCCAATAAGCACTAATTTAAGGTACTTAGCTTTACCCTAACATATCAAAGCTACTTGGGATTAGAATTGGCATTAAAGGAAATACTTTCCTTCTCCTTTGCCCACAAACCTCCATAATAGGATTTACATAATTACCCATTCACTTTGAAACGCTCACCTTTGTCGTTTTCAAGCTCAATGGCACTATGAGGGAATGTTTGCACCACTTTGAACGGTCCACTCCATCTGGACGTTAATTTACCTAGAAATAAATAAAGACGTGAGTTAAACAATAACACTAAATCACCAACCTGGAAGTCCTTCTTCATAATATGTGCATCGTTCCACTTCTTTATCTTTTCCTTGAAGAGTTTGGCATTTTTATAAGCTTGGAGGCAAATTTCATCTAACTCATTGAGTTGTGATAGCCTCCTCTCTCCTACGGACTTCAAATCAAAATTCAGTGTCTTAATGGCCCAATATGCTCGATGTTCTAGCTCAACAGGTAGATGACATGCCTTTCCAAACACCAACTTATATGGTGACATACCAATTAGTGTTTTGAATACCGTACGATAAGCCCATAATGTGTCATCCAACTTTATAGCCCAATCTTTCCTTAAACTATTAACTGTCTTTTCTAGAATCTTCTTAAGCTCATGATTCGTTACCTCCACTTGTCCACTTATTTGAGGATGATAAGGTGTAGTAGTTTTGTGATGCACACCATATTTTTTCAACAAAGCCTCAAACTGACAATTGCAAAAATGCGAGCCCCCATCACTAATAATAGTACGTGGTATACCAAATCTTATGAATATCTTCTTGAGGAACTTAAGCACTACCTTTGCATCATTTGTGGGTGTTGCCAAAGCTTCTGCCCATTTAGACATATAATCCACTCCCACAAGTATGTATTGGTTCCCGAAAGAAGATGGAAAGGGTCCCATAAAGTCTATCCCCCATACATCAAAGATCTCAACCTCTAGAATTGAAGTGAGAGGTAATTCATGGCGTTTGGCCATGTTTCCAACACGTTGACATAGATCACAGTATAGGACAAACTCCTTACATCCTTAAATAGTGTTGGCCAAATAAAACCACTCTCCAATACCTTTGCGCCTATTTTGGATGCTCCATAATGTCCCCCATAACTTGACCCATAACAATGTGTTAGAACCTCTAGTACCTCTGTATCTAGAATACACCTCCTAATCATACCATCTCCACAGATTTTGTAAAGATAAGGGTCCTCCCACAGGTATTGCCTCACCTCATACAACAACCTCTTCCTTTGTTTGTGTGATATTGCCTTTAGTATCACCCCTTCAACCAGATAATTGGTAATGTCAGCATACCAAGGGGATGCTATGTGGTGTAGTGCCAAAAAAACCACTGCTAACATCTCCTTTTCTGTGGTAGTGTAGTTGAGTTGAGCCTCAGTTAGTGTACGACTAGCATAATAGATCACATATAGGCAGTTGTCCTTCCTTTGTCCTAAGACATCTCTTATGGCGTAGTCACTTGCATCACACATTATCTCAAAAGGTAAGGATCAATCTGGAGGTGTAATAATTGGGGCCGATACCAATGCCTTCTTTAACCTATCAAAAGCACTCAAACACGCATCATCGAAGACAAATGGAATATCCTTACTTAATAAGTTAGTCAAAGGTTTGATAATTAATGAGAAATCCTTAATAAAACATCGGTAAAAACCAACATGCCCTAAAAAACCTCTAACTTTCTTAAGTGATGTAGGTGGTGGCAACTTTTCAATGATCTCTGTCTTGGCTTGATCCACTTCGATTCCCTTACTAGAAATTCTGTGATCTAAGACTATCCCTTCCTTTACCATAAAATGACATTTTTCCCAATTGAGCACAAGGTGAGTCTCTTCACATCGCTTTAAAACCCTATCAAGGTTAGCTAAATACAAATCGAAAGAACCATCAAAAATAGAAAAATCATCCATAAACACCTCCATGATGTTCTCAATTAAGTCAGAAAATATTACCATCATGCAACGTTGAAAAGTAGCTGGTGTATTACACAATCCAAAAGGCATACGTCTATATGCAAATGTGCAATAAAGACATGTAAGTGTAGTTTTCTCTTGGTTTTCGAGATAGATAAAAATCTGATTATAGCCCGAGTACCCATCAAGAAAATAATAATAGGCATGACCCGCTATTCTCTGTAGCATTTAATTAGTAAAGGGAAAGGGAAAATGGTCTTTCCTAGTGGCATTATTTAACTTCCTATAATCGATACACACTCTCCACCCATATACCATTCTCTTAGAATTGAGCTCTCCTTCATCATTCTCTACCACAGTCATCCCACTCTTTTTTGGTACACATTGCACCTGACTAACCCACTCACTATCAAAAATAAGATATATAATTCCTGTATCTAATAATTTTACTATCTCTTTCTTTACTACCTCTTTCATGTTTAAGTTTAGCCTCCTTTGCCTCTCAGCTATGAGTTTATGCTCATCCTCCATATGTAACCTATATATGACAATAGAGGGACTAATTCCCTTTATGTCAAAAATCTGCCACCCTAATGCCTTAACTCGCCCCCTCACTACCTTATACACCCTTTTTTCTTGATCATCACTCAGTTTATTAGATATTATGATGGGTAATGTGTTATTTTCACCTAAGAATGCATATCTCAAATGATTAGGCAATGGTTTGAGTGCTAACTTGGGGGGTTTTTCAATGGATTGAGGTGTAGGGTTGTCACTTCTAACTAAGAGGTCAGGTTTGGTGAATGTGTTCTCATCCTCAGCCTTAGTGTCAATAGCATTCCACTCTTTATCATTACTAGCATAGAGTGAAAAATTTTCCTGCACCATACAATAATTTAATGACACTATTTTCATGCATGCTTCATCATCTAAGGGGTATTTCATGAGTTTAGACATGATAAATTCAACACTCTCATCCCCTACCCTTAAAGTGAGCTTGCCTTCATGCACATCAATTAAGGCCCTACCAGTATTAAGGAATGGTCTACCTAATATCAATGGACATTGCCTATCCTCCTCAAAATCTAAAATAACACAATCAACGGAAAAGATACACCTGTCCACTTCGACTAGAACCTCCTCCACCACTCCATATGGCCTTTGATTAAATGATCCGCCAATTGCAATATCATGTTGGTTGCCTTGACGTCTCCTAATCCAAGTTTCCTGAAAATAGACAAAAGCATCAAATTAATGCTAGCACCTAAGTCACATAAACAACGAGGAAACTCATTAGTCCCAACAATGCATGGGATCATGAAACTCCCAGGATTCTTTAATTTGGTAGGAATTTTTCTTGAGATGATCGAGCTACATGTCTCTTCCAATGGCACTATTTCATTGTTATCCCATGTACGCTTATTGGTGATGATCTCCTTCAAAAACTTAGCATACTTGGGCATTTGCATTAATGCCTCTGCCAATGGAATGTTAATATGAAGTTTCTTGAAAATTTCTAGAAATTTGGAAAATTGCTCGGCATTTTTTTATTTCTTCAGCCTATGGGGGAAAGGAATTTTAGGTGCTAGTGGTGGGGATGAACTTTACACCTTTGCTTCATTTGTCTCTACACCTTTTCCCATAGTTGCCTCATCTTCCTTTTCATTTGGATCCTTTTCTTCATCAGCCTCTTCAGTGGTAGCCTCATTTTCCACCTTATTCTTTAATTTCAGCTCCTTACCACTACGTAGAGTGATAGCCTTGACATCTCTTGGATTTATCTCGGTATTGCTAGAAAGATTTCCTTATCCTCGTGTGGCCATAGCATTAGCTAGCTGTCCCAATTGAACCTCAATGTTGTGAGACGAAGAGGAATAATTTTTTACAATCTGATCAAACTTTGCCTCCATCCTCTTTTGATTCTTATCTTGGGCCGATATTTTGGTAGTGATGGCGTCCAAAAATTTGCCCAATTTATTCTCTATTGATGCCATCCTATCTTATTGTGGTTGTTGAAAACCTAGAGGATCTTGAGCCTTTGCCATATTATTTGGTACAGCCATGTGGTTGTTCTTACTCCATGAAAAATTTGGATGGTTGTGCCATTCCGAATTGTATATGTTGGAGTAGGGATTATTAGCTTGTCTCCCTTGGAATTGGTTTCCCACATAGTTAGCTTGTTCTACACCATTATCTCCAAAATTTCCTATATTACAAGAAACAAATTCATCACCCATATTGCCCATCATATGACATTTCTCACTTTGGAAATTCATAGGGGCTGCATTGGCTTTGTGTGAAAGGTTTCCAAGTTATTTAAAAAGTGTAGAAATTTGAGTTTGAAGGGCTGTCACACCATCCACCTCAATCTTGCTTACAGCCTTAGGTGCAATTGCTCGTTCCGCTGGCCACAAATAACTATTAAATGCCATCATCTCTAAAATTGTTGTAGCCTCATCTACCGTCTTCCTCATCAATGAACACCCAGCCCTAGAATCAATAGAATCACGAGTAGCTGGTGTAACTCCATTGTAGAAAGTCCGAATAAGCACATCTTTAGGTAATCCATAATATGGGCAAATTCTCTATGAATTTGTAAACCTCTCCCACGCCTCGCTCATTGACTCATGTTCAAATTGCTGAAACGAGGTAATCTCCTTCACAATTTTGGCCATCTTTGAAGGTGGAAAGTATTTAGTAAGGAAAGCCTTTGCTAAATCATCCCATGTCATGAACGAACCAGTCGATTGAGTCTTTAACCAAATCTTTACCTTGTCTTTAAGTGAAAAAGGAAACAAGCGCAGCCTCAATGCATCTTCAGTTACACCATAAATCTTAATGGTGTCGCAGAGCTCTAAAAATTCAGCAATATGGACATTGGGATCCTCCTTAGTCATTCCAAAGAACTGAACCATATTTTGAATCATCTGAATCAAGGACGGCTTGATCTCGAAGTTGTTGGAGTTGATGGATGGCCTAGCAATACTACGTTGAGTGCCACCCAACCATGGCATAGATGTATCCAAAAGGACCCTATTGTTAGCTTGAGCATTAACCACCCTATTGTTATTATTGTTATTATTCCCATAGTCAGCCATCTTGATTGGCTCAATCTTTCGTGCTATCTCCTTTGATTTGTCCTTTGTCTATTTCCTGTTTGATTTCTCAAACTTAGTAAGTTTTGGCATATATGTAAGCTTTTCTTTTCCTGATCATCAGGTATTATGCATACACCTATAATCAAAATAAGATTAAATAAAAGAAAAGAAAAATTGCTTTAATTTAAAAGAAATACAATCAATTATGGTGTTAGATTGCAATCCCCGGCAACGGCACCAAAAACTTATTTTTGTAAAAACTCTGCAAGTATACAGAATCGACAAGTAGTACTAAAGATATCGTTCCCACAGAGATTTTAACCTATCCTCCTATTAATCTATCTATAATTGTTTAAAGCTTCCAAATATGATGATCAATTCAACTATAATTAACTAAAACTAAAATGAAAATATGACCCCTAATTTTAAAATTGATTAACCAAATCTAAAATAACCATTAGGAAATTATTTCACCTCACACTCATTAGCCAATTCCCTTCCCTTAATTCAATTATTCATGCAAATTCTGAGTTATCTAATGTCGTAATTACCTTTCTCAAGGCTAATTAACCTACTTTGTAATCTTTAATTAAGATTATGCAACCCAATTCTCATTGTAATTACAAACCCTAACTAATTAAATCACAAAGTTTAATCTCAACTCTTAAGGAATTAAATCAATTCAATCTATCTCTAGCACTGAACCAATTTCATTTATGTTTATAGTTCCACCAAAATTATCATCTCTCAATGCATAATCTTAATTATAATTATGTTAATGCTGGCCAAACACAAATAAGCATTAAACTCAATAAACATAATTTTGCATGAATAAAGAATTTATTGGAAAGAAAAATTAACTAATTCATGTTCGAATCTTTAATCTCCTAATGAATAAAAACCTAGCCTAACATAATGAAACTAAACTCTAAAAACAAGTAAAAGAAATCCATCACCAATTACAAGAATTAAAAAGAAGAAAAGAAATTCAATCTCTTGATATCTCGAATCTTCGATCTTCCATCTTGATCCTCGATAATGCCTTGAAAGTTCTCCTTTTTCTATTAAAAGATACTCTCTTATCCCTTTTATAGTTTTCCTTCAATTCCCCTTAGATTAGGGTTTAAAGAAGTCAATTTAATCATGTCTCTCCTGCATATACAACCATGTTTATTTCATACACGCCCGTGTCTTTTTCCTATTCAGCATTCAAGCACCTACACGGCCATATCCCGAGCCATGTCTTAAGTGTGTAAATTTAGCAACGTATTACACGGCCTGGAATATGGGCGTGTCCCGACCCGTGTTCAGGGTATTCATATTTTCCAGCAGACTACACGACCTGGCATATGGCCGTGTGGTTGTCTGTGTTCTCAATAGCTTTAAAAATCAACTTCAATCACCCCCAATCTTTGACTAATTTACATTCAATATTGATTAATGACCTATAAACACAAAATAAACATAAATATCCTATCTAAACACAAATTAATACAACTAAACTCAAAATTAACATGAATTTCATACCTAAAACATAATAAAATATACACTAATCAGTAGGATCGTCGGTCTAGGGAAGGAAATCAAGAAGAAACGATTAGGTCTTGCTGCATTTATGGTCAAAATTGGGTTTCTGACGGTTGGGTGTGAAGAAAAAGACAAGAGAGTGAACGGGTGCGAAGAAATTTGTTTGAAATCCCTAACTATTCACTTTAAAAATCGAACGATACACGGGCGTGTTTCTTTAAAAATTGGGGATTTTTAAAATACACGGGCGTGTCTATTCCCATGTATCCTGCTGTCAGAATTAATCCATATCAACATAAGGTATCACATGGGCGTGTTGTAGCCCATGTATCTTGCTGTCCATTTTCTTATGGTTGAACATGGTCTTCCACACGGGCTTGTTGTGGCCCGTGTATGTCTTTACCCAAAATACATGAAATCAACACGGTTAGGCACATAGGTGTGTTCTCAACCGTGTATCTCTCTGTCTCAAATTGTATATCTGGACACGGGCATGTCTCAGCCCGTGTTTTCACTTCTTGCTCCTATTTCTTAATTTTTTTGACCTTCTTTCATCCTTTTCATTAGTGAACCTAAAATAAAAACAAAAATACCCAAAATAAAAACATCTATTCTAGAAAACCTACTGAACTAAATAAAAATATAACTAAAAATTGGGTTACCTCCCAATAAGTGCTAATTTAAGGTACTTAGCTTTACTCTAACACATCAAAGCTACTTGGGATTAGAATTGGCATCAAAGGAAACACTTTCCTTCTCTCTTTCCCACAAACCTCCATAATATGATTTACATTGTTGCCCATTCACTTTGAAATGCTCGCCTTTATCATTTTCTAGCTCAATGGCACTATGAGGGAATGTTTGCACCATTTTGAACGATCTACTCCATCTAGACTTCAATTTACCTAGAAATAAATGAAGACATGAGTTAAACAACAACACTAAATCACCAACCTGAAAGTCCTTCTTCATAATATGTGCAACATGCCATTCTTTGTCTTTTCCTTGAAGAGCTTGGCATTCTCATAAGTTTGGAGGCGAATTTCATTTAACTCATTGAGTTGTAATAGCTTCCTCTCTCCCACGGACTTCAAATCAAAGTTCAGTGTCTTAATGGCCAAATATGCTCGATGTTCTAGCTCAACAGGTAGATGATACGCCTTTCCAAACACCAACTTATATAGTGACATACCAATTGGTGTTTTGAATGTCGTCCAATAAGCCCATAATGTGTCATTCAACTTTTTAGCCCAATCCTTTCTTGAACTACTAACTGTCTTTTCTAGAATCTTCTTAAGCTCATAGTTCGTTGCTTCTACCTATCCACTAGTTTGAGGATGATAAGGTATGGCAATTTTGTGATGCACACCATATTTTTTTAGCAAAGCCTCAAACTGACGATTGCAAAAATACGACCCCCCATCACTAATAATGGCACATGGTACACCGAATCTTGTGAATATCTTCTTTAGGAACTTAAACACTTCCTTTACATCATTTGTGGGTGTTGTCAAAGCCTCAGCCCATTTAGACACATAATCCACGCCCACAAGTATGTATTGGTTCCCAAAAGAAGATGGAAAGGGTTCCATAAAGTCTATCCCCATACATCAAAGATCTCAACCTCTAAAATTAAAGTGAGAGGTAATTCATGGCGTTTTGACAATGTTAACATCGATCACAGTATAAGACAAACTACCTTACATCCTTAAATAGTGTTAGCTAAAAGAAACCACTCTTCAACACCTTTGCGCCTGTTTTGGATGCTCTATAATGTCCTCCATAACTTGACCCATAACAATGTGTCAAAACCTCTAGTACTTGTGTAACTGGAATGCACCTCTTAATCATACCATCTCCACAAATTTTGTAAAGATAAGGGTCCTCCCATAGGTATTGCCTCACCTCATACAATAGCCTTTTCCTTTGTTGGTGTGATAATCCTTCTGGTAGCACCCGTTCAACCAAATAATTGGCAATGTCAGCATACTAAGGGGTTACTATGTGGTGTAGTGCCAAAACAAACTCATCCGGAAAACTATCTCTAATTGGCTTTGGTGCACTCTCCTTTTCCTTTTCTAGACGTGATAAATGGTCTGCCACTAAGTTCTCCGAGCCTTTCTTATCCTTGATCTCAAGGACAAATTCCTGCAATAATAAAACCCATCTCATTAGTCTCGATTTGGCATCCTTTTTAGTAAGTAGATGTCGAATGGCAGAATGGTCTGTGTAGATGATAATTTTTGACCCTAAGAGATAGGAACGAAATTTATTTACAACAAAAACCACCGCTAACATCTCCTTTTCTGTGGTAGTGTAGTTGAGTTGAGCCTCAGTTAGTGTGTAACTAGCATAATAGATCACATATAGACGGTTGTCCTTTTTTGCCCCAGGACAGCTCCTATAGCATAGTCACTCACACCACACATTATCTCAAAAGGTAAGGACCAATCCGGAGGTATAATAATGGGTGCCGATACCAATGTCTTCTTTAACCTATCAAAAGCACTCAAACACGCATCATCGAAGATAAATGGCACATCCTTAAATAATAAGTGAGTCAAAGGTTTGGCAATTAATGAGAAATCCTTAATGAAACGTCGGTAAAAACCGTCATGCCCTAAGAAACCTTTAACTCCCTTAAGTGATGTAGGTGGTGGTAACTTCTCAATGATCTCTGTTTTGGCTCGATCCACTTCGATTCCCTTGCTAGAAATTCTGTGACCTAAGACTATCCTTTCCTCTACCATAAAATGGCATTTTTCCCAATTGAGCACAAGGTGAGTCTCTTCATATCGCTTTAAAATCCTGTCAAGGTTAGCTAAACACAAATCAAAAGAACCATAAAAAATAGAAAAATCATCCATAAATACCTTCATAATGTTCTCAATTAAGTCAAAAAATATTGCCATCATACAACGTTGAAAAGTAGCGGGTGCATTACACAACTTAAAAGGTATGCGTCTATATACAAATGTGCTATAAGGACATGTAAATATGGTTTTCTTTTGGTCCTCAGGATAGATGAAAATCTGATTATAGCCTGAGTACCCATCAAGAAAATAATAATAGGCATGGCCCGCTATTCTCTCTAGCATTTGATCAATAAAGGGGAGGGGAAAATGATCCTTCCTAGTGGCATTATTTAACTTCCTATAATTGATACACACGCTCCACCCATCTACCACTCTCTTAAAAATGAGCTCTCCTTCATCATTCTCTACCACAGTCATTCTACTCTTCTTTGGTACACATTGCACCGGACTAACCCACTCACTATCGAAAATAGGATATATAATTTCTGCATCTAGTAATTTCACTATCTTCTTCTTTACTACCTCTTTCATGTTTGAGTTTAGCCTCCTTTGCCTCTCAGCTATGGGTTTATGCCCATCCTCTATATGTAACCTATGCATAACAATAGAGGGACTAGTTCCATGTATGTCAAAAATCTACCACCTTAATGCCCTAACCTGCCCCCTCACTACCTCACACGCCCTTATCTCTTGATCAACACTAATTTATTAGATATAATGATGGGTAATGCGTTGTTTGCACCTAAGAATGCATATCTCAAATGATTAGGTAGTGGTTTGAGTTCTAACTTATGGGGTTTTTCAATGGATGGAGGTGTAGGGTTGTCACTTCTAACTAAGAGGTCTGGTTTAGTGAATGTGTTCTCATCCTTATCCTTAGTGTCAATAGCATTCCACTCTTCATCATCACTAGCATAGAGTGAAAAATTTTCATGCACAATACAATCATCTAATGACACTATTTTCATGTATGCTTCATCATTTAAGGGATATTTCATGAGCTTAGACATGATAAATTCAACACTCTCATCGCCTACCCTTAGAGTAAGCTTTCCTTCATGCACATCAATTAAGGCCCTACCAGTATTAAGGAATGGCCTACCTAATATCAATGGACATTGCCTATCCTCCTTAAAATCTAAAATAATAAAATTAACGAGAAAGATAAACCTATCCACTTTAACTAGAACGTCCTCCACCACTTCATATGGCCTCTTAATTGAATGATCTGCCAATTGCAATGTCATGTTAGTTTCCTTGACGTCTCCTAATCTAAGTTTCCTGAAAATAGACAAAGGCACCAAATTAATGCTAGTACCTAAGTCACATAAACAACGTGGAAACTCATTAGTCCCAACAATGCATGGAATTGTGAAACTCCCATGATCCTTTAATTTGGTAAAAATTTTCCTTGAAATGTTCAAGCTACATGTCTCTCCCAATGGCACTGTTTCATTATTGTCCCATGTACACTCATTGGTGATGCTCTCCTTTAAGAACTTAGCATACTTGGGCATTTGCACTAATGCCTTCGCCAATGGAATGTTAATCTGAAGTTTCTTACAAATTTTTATAAATTTGAAAAATTGCTCGCCATCTTTTTATTTCTTCAGCCTATAGGGGAAAGGAATTTTAGGTGCTAGTGGTGGGGATGAACTTTGTACCTTTGCTTCATTTGTCTCTACACCTTTACCCATAGTTGCCTCATCTTCCTTTCCATTTGGATCTTTTTCTTCATCAGTCTTTTCAGTTGTGGCCTCATTTTCTACCTCATTCTTTGATTTCAACTCCTTACCACTACATAAAGTGATAGCCTTGACATCCTCTGAATTTGTCCCGGTATTGCTAGGAAGATTTCCTTATCCTCGTGTGGCCATGGCATTAGCTAGCTGTCCCAACTGAACTTCGGTGTTGTGAATCAAAGAGGAGTGATTCTTTGCAATCTGATCAAACTTTGCCTCTATCCTCTTTTGATTCTCATCTTGGCCTGATATTTTGGTAGTAATAGCATTCAAAAATTTATCCAATTTGTTCTCCACAGATACCATCATATCTTATTGTGGTTGTTGAAAACCTGGGGGACCTTGAGCCTTTACCATGCTATTTAGTGCAGCCATATAATTATTGTTTCTCCATGAAAAATTTGGATGGTTTCGCCATCCCGGATTGTATATGTTGGAGTAGGGATTGTTAGCTTGCCTCTCTTGGAATTGGTTGCCCACATAATTAGCTTGCTCCACACCATTATCTCCAAAATTTACTGCATTATAAGAAACAAACTCATCACCCATATTGCCCATCATATGACATTGCTCACCTTAGAAATTCGTAGGGGTTGCATTGGCCTTGTGTGAAAGGTTGCTAAGTTGCTTAGAAAGTGCAGAAATTTGCACCTGAAGGGCTGTCACACTGTCCACTTCGATCTTGCCTGTAGCTTTAGGCGCAATTGCTTGTTCCACCGGCCACAAATAACTATAAAATGCCATAGTCTCCAGGATTGATGTTGCCTCATCTACCGTCTTAATGATCAATGAACACCCAGCCTTATAATCAATAGAATCATGAGTAGTTAGTGTAAATCTATTGTAGAAAGTCTGAATAAGTACATATTTAGGTAATCCATGATGGGAACAAATCCTGTATGAATGTGTAAACCTCTCCCACGCCTCGCTCATTGACTCATGTTCAAATTGCTGAAACGAGGTAATCTCCTTCACAATCTTGGCCGTCTTAGAAGGAGGAAAGTATTTAGCAAGAAAAGCCTTTGTTAAATCATCCCATGTCGTGAATGAACCAGCCGGCTAAGTCTTTAACCAAATCTTTGCCTTGTCCTTAAGTGAAAAAGGAAACAAGCGCAGCCTCAATGCATCTTCAATCATACCACTCATCTTAATGGTATCACAAATCTCTAAAAATTCAGCAATATGGTCATTGGGATCCTCCTTAGTCATGCCAAAGAACTAAACTATATTCTGAACCATCCAAATCAAGGATGGTTTGATTTTAAAATTATTGGAATTAATGGATGGCCTAGCAATGCTACGTTAAGTACCACCCAATCCCGGCATAGATGTGTCCAAAAGGACCCTATTATCAACCTGAGCATCAACCACCCTATTGTTGTTGTTCTCATCGTAATTACCTTTCTCAAGGCTAATTAACCTACTTTGTAATCTTTAATCAAGATTATGCAACCCAATTCTTATTGCAATTACAAACCCTAACTAATTAAATAAAAAGATTAAATCTCAACTCTTAATGAATTAAATTAATTCAATCTATCTCTAGCAATGAACTAACTTAATTTATGGTTATAGTTCCATCAAGACTATCATCTCTCAATGCACAATCTCAATTTGTATCATGTCAATGCTGGTCAAACACAAACAAGCATTAAACTTAATAAACACAATTTTACATGAATAAAAGATTTAATGGAAAGGAAAATTTACTAATTCATGTTCAGATCCTTAATTCCCTAATGAATAAAAACCTAGCCTAACATAATGAAACTAAACTCTAAAGACAAGTAAAAGAAATCCATCACCAATTACAAAAATTAAGAAGAAGAAAAGAAATTCAAACTTTTGATATCTCGAATCTTCGATCTCCAACCTTGATCCTTGATAATGCTCTAAAGGTCCTCCTTATTCTGTCGAAAAGTACCCTCTTATGTGTTCTCGTATTCCTTTTATAGTTTTCCTTCAATTCCCCTCAGATTAGGGTCTCAAAAAATCAATTTAATCCTGACTCTTCCGCGTACATGGCCATGTATAATTCATACATGCCCGTGTCTTTCTTCTATGCAGTATCCGGGCACCTACACGGCCATATCCCGAGCCGTGTCTTAGGTATGTAAATTTGGCAGCGCATTACACGGCCCGTAATACGGCCATGTCCCGACCCGTGTTCAGGGCATCAAAATCTTTCAGTAGACTACACGGCTTAGCACATGGCCATGTCTTCAACCGTGTCTAACATATCTTTAAAAATTGACTTCTAATGCTCTAAATCTTTGACTAATCCGCATCCAACTTTGATTAATGACCTATAAATACAAAATAATCATAAATACCATATCTAAACACAAATTTATACAAATATACTAAAATTTAACACAAATTACATACCTAAAACATAACAAAATATACACTAATCACTCCTGCTTCCCTTAAAATATCTAGTTATCTCCCAGACAGCCACTCAACTTTGAAAAATTTAATAAAAAAGAGTGGTGAGTATTTTCGGTGAAAATACTTAGTGAGTGAATAAAATAACACTCCAGCTTAACTATAAAAATAAAAATAAAGTTCATAATCAATTAATAAGAATCATTTAAAATAATCCTTTTAAAATATTTCAATTAAATCTTCATTTCTAAAATTACTTTCTCATATAATACACAACATATTATGATTTACCAAAGATATTCAAAGATCCAAATTAATATATGTATCTGGCCTCAGGCAACAAATAAATATATACTTTTACCAACCCTATATTTACAAATGTGTACCTAGCCCCTAGGAGCAGCTATACATATTTATAGTAACATATGTATCCGACCCCAGGCATCGGTTATACATATTTACCATCTCACATTTATATGGTAATATGTGTATCCGGCCCCAGGCAACGACTATACATACTTACCAGTCATACCATGTCCCAGACATGGATTTATACCAATATAGCAGTATGTGTATTCGACCCTAGGCTTCAACTATACACAACTACCCAAATCTGTCATGTCTCATACATGGAATCTCTAACTCTCAGTGTCATACGCACTTAAGATTATAAACACAACTAAAACTTTGAAGCCCAAAATGGACGCCTAAATGATCGAATTTGGACATCAAAACAGAATTCGTTAAGTCTTCCATATAAAAGCCTTATAGATCTCTGAGCCAGCTTCGATTTGAAATATTATGGGCCTCGTAACTCAACCGGTGCCGAAAGTTAGGTCCTCCTAAAGTAACATTGCGCGTTTCGACGATCCAAAAATTACAACGCAATCTAATCCATTGAGGCATCGGCACAGTGTAGAGGCGTCACCCTTACACCTACTGAGGCGCGTCCTGATTACTTTTGAATCACAGAGGTGCCGCCCTAGTAGCCAATGAGGTGTCACCTTTGCACTTTTGAATTACTAAGGCGCCGCCTTATCACTTGTTGAGGCTTTGCCTCAGTACCCACTGAGGCATCGCCTAAGGGCTTAAAGTGGGCTAAGGCGTCGCCTTTGTGCATAGAGGCGTCGCCTCTGTACAATCAGGCGCCATCTGATCGCACCAATAATGTTCAAACTTTCAAACATTTGCCAACAGATCAATTTTTCAATCTAAAAACAATAAAAATTCATCCAAAATCAAGTAAATCAATCAAAGAAGTGAAGAAATGAGGTCCACTCACCAAACTGTCAGTTCCTCCCTCTTTTTCTCTTCCTCCGGTAGCGTTTTCCTTCATTTTTTTTTTCTCCTTTGTTCATCATCTTCTTCCTCTTATCGAAAACAATGGCGGTTTACACCAAATTGCATTTTAGTTCTCTAACTTAATTTCTTTCAATTAAGTCCTTTCTCTAAACTTATTTTTCTTATATTTTAATCCTAATCCAAATTAACTTAAAATAACTCAAATTATTCGGGTACGGACGTGACACTTCTATTTTGGTGCTTTAGTTTTGAGCCATTAAAAGGTCATGTACGAAATTATATATGAATTTCTTAGCTTTTAATTTTATGTAAATAATAGGCCAATATAAATTGGATTATTAGGTGGTGACAATTAATTTGTTTTTCATCTGATGGTGAGTCTTCCTTTTACTTGCCAAAAAAAATGTAATTAAAGCTATATCAAAATTAAGAATTTGTCCCTTGAATGGTTCACTACTAGTAATATAATTCATTTTTGCTTTAAACATTTACTATAATAAATTATGTGAATCAAGATGTTATAGGATACAAATGCCACGGAGATATTATAACAACAATCAATGTCTCACTATAAAAAGACCTATAATATAGGTAGACTTTGGGTCTTGAAGGAATAATGTGGACAATGTAGGATTGGATCATATTCTCAAATTAATGATTGATGTAGATAGCATTGACTAGGTGAAAGACTTGGAAAATAATGCACTGCAATTAAGAGAGGCTAGGATTAGGAAGACTTGTATTTTTATTAGAATGGGTCTTGAAAAATACTCTTCAATTCAAGTAGTACAAGAGTAATGAGTCCAACTTGAGTAAATTTCAAATTCCATACAAATTAGTAAAATATCTAATAAATCTTACATATTTATTATTTTATTTTAAATAATAAAAAATGAATTCAAATTTATGTAGATTTTTAATTTATAGGAAAATTTTAAAATCTATTTTTTTTAGAAAATACAACATTAGAATTAGAGTATTATTTAAAATTCAAAAACAAATATAATTCATGCGTTAATTTTCATATGAAAATATGATATAAAAAATTTAAAATTTTATCGTCAAAATTAAAGTTTTTCTTTTAATCGAGTAACATGGTATGACGCTTTATAAGAAAAATTTAAAGTCCATAATTAATTTGTGGAAAATATGGCGTTGAATTCTTTTCTCAATTAAAGATTGACGCAAACAACAAGATTAGTAGGAGGATATGAAAAAATAATATTGTAAGCATTATTATTTTTTTTAGAAAGGAAATTAAGGAGTTTATTTGCAATATTTGAAATTAAAGAGATTATACGCCATCATCTATGTATAAAAAGGGAAGGCTGGGCTTTGGTTAGCAATGTAAGCGTGTGTCTATTTGCAATACTATTAAGAGAGAAAAAAACAATGAGGGTGAATAAGGAGTTGAGTTGGGTAGTCTTAGCATTGATGATTATTATAGTAATACAAATATGGAAGTCATGTGATGGTTGTTTGGATACCGAGAGAATCGCTCTCTTGGATATCAAGTCTGCCTTCAACTATCCTAATGGGACTTCTCCAGTTCTATCTTCTTGGGGGTTAAATGCTAACTGTTGTAGTTGGGATATGATTGAGTGCAATCCCAGTACAGGACGAGTTATGGAACTCTATCTTTGGGAGTCAAGGGACTGGAATTTAGGAGATTGGTACCTAAATGCCTCTTTATTTCTTCCCTTTCAACAACTAACAACTCTCTATCTAGAATATAGTCCAATAGTTGGTTGCATTAAGAATGAAGGTTTGTCTCTTTCATTACAATAAAAA